>CM056379.1:33590586-33728086 GCA_029718625.1 Synaphobranchus kaupii
TCTTGAACTATATAAAGTCTTCAAACACCAGAGAGACTCCACACCACAATAACACCACAACTTTCACGTGTAGGCTACCTCATTAGAAAGGAATCCTTGATTAATGCGAGATGTTATTTTGTATTTTCAAATAGAAAATTCCCTTAAAATGTCACGGCAAAAGATTGAAAATGAGATTCATAGTAAGAGCTCTCGTATCACATGGACAGAACTGGGAGCTTGGAAAGATAAACTTCAGGTTAAACCAAAGGATGAAACAACTGTTTCACATGATTAAAAAGCTAGGCTGAGGCCAACTTGGCAGTGTGTCTGTGTATAGCATGGATTATTTATAAAGGGTGAAATAAATGCAAATCATGTAATTACAAAGTGCAAAGCCAAGTATTAAAATAAGAGAACAGAATTAATTCCGTCAACAGATGTGATGAGCTATCATACATAAACACATGAATTTCAAATTAGCATGCAATGCTAAGTATATATCTGTGTTTTTAGAAAACGTAGATTATGTGGTACTTTTATTTTTTTGCCTCTATAACCTAAAACAAATATTTTGGACAGTGTAAACATAGTTCTCTTCTTCGAGACACTGATAATAACAAACATATGCTACTGTTGTCATCACTGAAAAGCATCAATTGCATTGATTATTAATGAGTGTTTTAAAAGGAAAAATGAGATCTCTGCTAATGGACTAACTGGAAATTGTTTTGATTAAATTATTATTTTTAAATGTGGCTATTTTATTGTTGTAGTTTAATGGATTATTTTAGTTTTAAGATGATTATGAGTTTCTATACAGTAAAAAAAATACTACGAGGACAAATGTTTATTATAGCATACAGTGACAGCCATCATTTTGCTTTCCTTTATTACTGTGCAAACAGTCCTCATACACATGTACACACACACACACACACACGGACTTGTGTTCAAAATAGCATGCATGTAATCGTAAAAAAAATTATCTCTTTTTGTGCTTAGTGATGTATATGTGCAATTAGCAGAAAAATGGAATTTAATCCATTTTTGTTTTAGGAACTTTCCTGTTTGTTTTTCATGCTAAATGGTTATTGTTTTATGTTTAGAGCCTACAAAAATGTGACATGGATCTACCATTTGTCCAGGTTATAAGCCTGGTTTTGAATATGCTTCTTGAGAGGGTCTTGAATATGTCTGTAAGATTAGAATCATCTTTAATTGGATGTTATATATTAACTGAGCAGACAGACACCTCTTAAATCATTCTCTCACATCATGTCTCTAAAGACAATTCCCAATATAAAGCACAACAAATATTCTCATAAGAGCAGTGCTGATATTTTATTCAGGAAGAGGCAATTGAAATGCACAGGTTTAAACACGGGGTGTAGTCAGTTGTCCTTATTGCTACATAGGTAAAAACAGAGAGGAGAAATGCTGCATAATTTATTACTGAGTCGCTTGCTTGGCTGGCACATTAGTTGCCAATAACTGTTATCCTTTGCCGACTGTTTCCAAGGCGCATAAAACCTCATTCAATTAAATGTAAATATTTTATGATTTTACTTCCAGTGCACTAAGCAGGATTTGTGAGTTTTTTTTTTTTTTTTTTTTTTTTTGCATGAAACGTGGCTTGTGTACCGATTTTCCGATCTGTGGGGCACGGGACCTCTCCAGGATGTGATTACCACTTCCTGATTACTCCCAAATTGAGTCCTTCTACGGCCTGACACTGATCCCGAGATAGTCTTCTCCACTTAATCCCCACCACCAATTTGCCTATAGCAGGAGCTGGTGGCAGCTGACCAGGGGATGTTGCCCATAATGTTTTTCCTTCAACTGCTCTGGCTTAGAAGACAGAAGGTCAGTGGGTCAGAATGGTTTCCATTAAGGGATCACCTGCTTCACTGTGACAAACAGCTCTCCCCTAAATGCACCTAAAGCCAGGCATCCTTGCTCGCCCTATAAAATCAAATGTACGCACGCTTTGAAGCTAGCTTGTTTTTCCATGGTGTCTTGCATCTTTTCAACTGTGGTAATTTTTGGGATATTACAATTACCACAGCTCTAACGTTCCAACAGCCATACCAGCATGTACCCTGCTCCTGCCGAATATCTAAAGCTAAGCAGTTGTAGCTTGGTTAGTACTTGGAGACGTCCTGGGAAAAATAAGTTGCTACTGGAAGTGGTGTTGATGGGGCAGGAGGGGGTGATCTTCTCTCTGTTCAAATAAACTTTGAAGGGGACACTGTGCTGTAGGAGATTCTGGATGAGATATTAAACCAAAGTCCTGACTCACTGTGGCCATTAAAGATCCCATGACATTATCTCAAAGAGCAAGTAGTTCCGTAGTGTTCCCTAAATTCCCAACCTGGCTCTATCAGCCTGCCACCTAATTATCCCCCAGTTCAATTGGCTAAAATCTTTCTCTCCCACTCCACTTCAGCGGATGTGTGGTGAGCGTTCTGGCGTAAAATGGCTGCCATGCATCACCCAAGTGGGTGGAGTCATCACTGTAAAGCACTTTGGGTTTGAGAAAAGTGTTGTATAAATGTAAGCCATTATTATTCAGAAGCACATAAAGTGCTTACATTTTAAGAATGGAACAACAGTCCCATAGGATCCTTTTCAAATAAACCTCTTATAAATAAATGCTGGAACCTTAGATTTTTTTTATGTTGTTTGTTTTATACTCCAAAGTGTTGCTAAACATTTAGCAACATGCCGCTGATGCATTCAGTTCAGTTTACAATACAAAGGATTGTATAATAAATTTAACAAATTGAGTAATACCACTGTTCTTGATAAGCACGAGGCAGTGGGGCGTGGGAATATTGTTACTGTTGACTAAGTTTTCTCTACATGGAATTGATAAATGTGTCAATAAGAGAGGTTAACATGACAAAATGAACTCAGTGTGCAGATTTTGAAGATACCCTGTTAGAAAGATCCGGGCAATGACTGGTTGAATTTGCATCTTTCATGCCAATTTATTTTGACACACATTTTAGCTCAGCAGGGACATGGAAACACATATTTGAAATTAAATTAGATGTCATAGATGGCTAAAACCGAGCTCAATTCTTTATTGGAAAAAGCTATAGTGCAGGTTTGTCAAACTCAAGTCCTTTTTGAAGGTATTTGTTGTTTCCTTTCTTTAGCCAATGTATGTTTTTTTTAAAATAAATGTTGTGCAATTTTATATCGTTATTTTGAGAATCCCTTTGCTGGGTGACAATTGTTATAATGTCTTAAATATATAGCCTATATTCACAATAAACACAAACAAATTCATATATCCAAAGAAGTGCTCTTGTCTTTCATTTGGCACATCTTAGTAATGGGTTTCGCAATGCATTCGTGAATGAAAGCGTATCAATTTCAGTTTATCAATTGCCATGTACTGGAAGAGACATGGCAAACTTCATAGAGCACGAAGGGAGACTGGGTGTTGGCCGGAAACAAAGAGAAAACTTAGATTTTGATTCCTGCAGAATTTTGAATCAACATTTAGCCCCGCAGTTGCACTTATTGCAGTTAGGAATGTATTGTATTAATAGGTAGATTTTATTAAAAAATCCTCAATCAATTTTGGAGAGAAAAACCTTTCATGCCTTCTTTTCACTCTGCGGTCCACCATCAGAGCTGTGCGGCCATGGTGTGGAGGGCTACACTTCATGCAGTGCTGCACAGGCAGACTGAAGCCAAGGTGCTCAATAAACCAGAGGAATTGCTTTTGACCAAGAGACTTGGTGGATATCTTGTTGACTGAAACCCTCCCTCCCTTGGTGACAATAAGGCCAGTTGCCCCATGGGAAACCAGGCCGCACTGAGCACTGGCTCAGTTTGCAGTGCTTTCAGATTTCAGATACTGTTACACATTCATAGACGATGAGAGATCTGAATGCCATCATTGTTGATAAATGGTTGTTTAGAATGTCTTCGCAGAGTAACAGAAACCTGAAATTACATGGAAAGAACTTGTTCTAATGCTGTATTATGCATTTAGGATCCAAAACACTTTAAATTATATTTGACCCATTAGCGAATAGTTAACCAGATTCAACATCCATCGAGAATTCTCATCCTTCTTGTACACCACTATACGTAATTACTTTGGACATGATGTAGATCCCAGCCCCGTGTTAAATCTACTGTGGCTGGCACAAAAACAAGACGTTGAGGAAATAGGGAAAGCATGTAAGATGACATAAATGTGATCTCTTTATGAATCTGTGGCCAAAAAGCATTTTAAGGTTCTTTTATAACGACATTGACCTTTTTTGTGACTGTGATTTTCAAAGAGCTTATACTGTCAGCTTGAACATTACCATACATAAAAATCTGACAGTTTTACAAACCTTGCTTTGGACTATCCAGGTGGGCGATACAGTACATCTGTGTCAATTATCTTCAGAAAGGTACATTATCACTTCATAGCTTCCTTTCAACAGAAATGGATGTCAATGTTTCATTTCCTAATGGAAGTTTACAGTCAGATCTTAATGGTTTCATTGTCTGAAGGTGTGGGGGTACAGAATATTTTTTAATCAACGGGACATTTAGTTCAATGTATCATCACTAAATCTTAAAATGATTGTTTTACACACTGATTTCTGAGGTATTATGAAGAGATATAAATTATTTAGCAAGGGGTGTAAAAGTCTGGAAATTTATACCACAAGGTTAATATTTAGGCATATTTGAATACCAAAATCGACGTACATTAGGTTTATTTAAATCTGTGTGTACAAGAAAAGTAACCATTTGCCTGAATATTTATCCTGTGGCATAAATAATAAATAAGTTTAGAGCAATGGTCGTAACATAACATGTAGTCCTTAGTAACGTTTAGACTGGCAGACATTGCATTGGACAATACTCGTCTTCTGTGAAACTTATTAATAGTTATAGATGCTTTAAATTACTTTTTAAAACCTTTACAGCTCAATAATGTGACTCGTTTCTTGCATGTAAGCAAATAACAATCCTGCTTATGGATAATTTGGTAAGATGTAGTCAGCACAGTTCCTTCGTATTACTGTAATATGTCATCTATTTTATTCTTTATTCCTTTTGGTCGGTATTTCACTTCTTTGGACAGTACAAAGTAGGTACATTTCTAATTTGTTAAACATAACATATTAAACAGAACTACAACTCAAATAATAATATCAAATAAACAATGCCAAACATATCTTGAAAGTGACAATAAAATGTTAATTAGCAGGGTTTTTACACTAATCTTCACTGTATGTTTATAAATACAGTTCAAAGTGACCAGTCAGGTTTTGATTCTGTATTTTGTATATATATATATATATATATATATGAATGGGAGAGGACAACCTTGATACATATTCATTAAGACTATCCCAGAGAAATCAGCAGACCCCTCATTCAGCGCAGGTGCTCCAGTTTATTAAATATGAACGACCAATTTATTGCGCATGGGGATGTTTTTGCACGTATTAAATGGTCCACAAATGCATTGTAAATCTGGCCCCAACTCAATTACGAAGGACTGTAAATTTGAATACCACCAGTTACAATGTTAATGTATTAATTAATAATGTTACATAAGGCACACTTCAAGTAAAGTGTTAATATGAAGTTCTTATTTTTTCCCCCAATTTGATGATTATGATGACACTGCAGTTAAAAATGTGTGTCATCGCTGTCATCATCCACACACATTTGTGTTTGACATTATCGTGTATGTATGGTTGTTTGTGCTGCAGAAACCAGGAATTTGGGTGGCAATGTATCACCCTTTTAAACTTCAAAGGCAATGGCTTGCCAAATATTATTTCCGTTTTAGATGGGATGATTTGATCAATCTAATGAATTCTGTTACAGAATTTAAAATCCAACCTGTGTTAAACGTCTTTTGACATGCTGAAGTCAGCTTTTGAGAGGGTCTCCATTTCATCTTTATTGAATGCCGGCCGAACTCGGTCCCGTCACACCACAGCAAGAGCTTGTCAATAATTCAATAGAGTCGGTCTTGATGGGCCAAGGCCTAGATAAGACTTTAAACAGCTGCGATCAACTCCTCCAAGAGTGATGTCCTGTCAGAGTCCCAGGGATTTCTGTAGTTTGAATTCTCAGTCAGCGACTTCGTGCCTTCCAGGAGAGAGCACGTGCTGTGGATGGAGGAGGTGGAAGAAACCGTGGAACCACACACACCTACACCGAAACCGAGTACTGTTCGCACCTGTTTTACAGTGTGTCGTTTTAGTTAGTACAGCGCCAATGACTTGCCTGGTATCTGTGCAGCATATGGTGTGGCCGATGATGGCTTTGTTCTGTAAGAGTGGGCACTGATTTTCCCTTAAGTCACTCTGACCCGCAGGTGTGTATGCGTGTGCGTACGTGTGCGTGCGTGTACGCGTGTGTGCGGGTGTGTTTGTGTGTGTCCCAGTCGCTGGCCCTGTAGCGGTGTCGCACAGGGAGCCAACGGGCTGTCAGGCTTAAACAGTCTCGCGCGAGGCTGTTATGTAATGGACGGGGGTAAGACGGAGTAGTTGTCTGATGGGAGGTGCAGAAAAGAGATAATCATCGGCGGCATCATTAAAACAAGCCTAATCCCCAACCTTTATGTAATACGTCTCTGTACTTAAAAGTTTGTGGTTTTACACTGCATCACCTATGTGCTTAATCGAGGAACCAATCTACAGGATTTGTGATAGCAGAGTGACTGTGTTTGCCGGCCATACCCGGAAGAGAGCGTTTGTAACGAGGTCTAAACTGGATTTTGTGGCGTTGCCTTCTGATCCTGCTTAACCCTTTTCATTTTCTTTCAATTTAAAAGAAAGATGGAAAATACAACATTATTCACATCGCATTTGTCAGATGATCTGCGAAGCACTATCTCGTATTGCTGTAAAGAAACATTTTCGTGATGATTTGGCCTTTGGGTTTCTGAGAGGGTATTTATTCAAAACAAACCATTAGAAAATGGCCAGGCTGAATTCTAAACAGATTTAAGCATCTCAGTATTATTTTTAATTCAACACTTGACCTGGCGCTGGGAATATAAATTAAATAAATCATATTGGATTTGACAGCTGCACGGATGTGCCAGTACAGGACGGGCATACGGTTGATGTTGGCTTGAGAAACAAGTCGTACGCTACGTATGAAATCATTAGACTTCTGTGCGGAGGAAGCAAGGCTGCAAGAATATGTGAGGGGAGAACGAAGGAGAAAAAAGGGAGAAAGAGAGAGAGAGAGAGAGAGAGAGAGGAGCTTTCTAAACGTGCGTTCGCTTCAGGGCTGGTTTTAATGAGGGAGTCCCTAATGAGTTGTCCCTGCAACTAGCTTCAGGCCTAAACAGATGAGGCAGGGATCCTGCTACATTTTTACATGGAATTTGTGCTGTTCTTGGAGGGAAAAGGATGAAGAATAAGAAGAAGGAGCAAGTGTAGAAAATTAGCGGAAGGCACGGGAGAGGTCCAGAAAAAGAATGCTTAAACAAAAGAACCGTCTGAAATCTCGGTCATGAATGTTTCACTGACCGACAGTTTCCGTCCATCATTTCAGAATGAAAAAAAGAAAGCTGTAGGTGTAACTACTAATAGAAACCTGACACGTTCCTGCGGTGATACAAGATCTGGACATGTTGGGTTGTATTATGCAGCTGAGGAAACACGCCTTTGTGCCAATGCACGAGAGATCACGGAGCGTGCGGAGTGCGCGCTGGCGTGAGCTGCCGGGGGAGAAGTGTTGCTCTTGGGTTTTTCCCCGTACAAGGCCCTCAGATTGCTCATTCTTGAGCTCTCAGGTTGTGAGCTGCACATTTTTTTTCACTGCGCCGTGCTCCAGTGTGCCACGGGCATGCCTGATTGACAGTTAACAAACTAACTATGCTCTATTTCCATCTCTGTTATTTGAAGGAATTTCTTTCTTTTTTTGTATTATAGCCACCACCACCCTCACCATCATCCTGCTCATCATCATCATCATCATCATCAGTGTTTTCTTTGCCCACAAATGATCGCTCTAATATGCGACGCTTCACTTCACATCCATCATTGGTAATGACTACGACGAGCAAAATTAAGATTTATTTATTTTTTAAATGTTTTTCCAAATAGAAAGTTGAAGCGTGTTCTTCCATCTGCCATCTGCATTGAGTGCGTGCTGGGGAATGGGTTGATGTGGTGGTCAAAAATGACAAACATATTTGATCATAAAAAAAGACTATCGCAGACGGATCAGAAGAGAGTGGCGCTGCCGCTGTGATCGAAATGAAATGGAAAAAAAAACCAAAAAAAAAACAGAAGTGGATATGAATGGCTAATTGCTTCGTTTAAAAATGAAACACTTCTGGTCTGAGAGGCGGTTAGTGAGCCGCCCGGCCTTGGGATTTACCTGCTCTCCGTGACCCCGTCTCCTTCGGGCGAGAGATACGAAGTCAACGAGAGGTCTGCCGGTCCTTTTCGGGGGAACGTCCGCGGCGCACTGAAATGTGTCAGCGGAGGCTTCTGGCTCTGAGCGCCGAGGAAAAACCAGCGCCAGGCTGTCGGGGGGAGGGAGGTAGGGTAGCCAGGTGCAGGGGGCAGCTGTCTCTCCAGCGCTCAGAGCTGCTGTACTAAGCAGGAACCAAATGCTCGCTGCTTATCATTTTTACGCGACCCGAGCACGACCTTGGAGGCGCAGCGCGGTGGCGCCGTTTCCATCAGGTCCGACCGCACCTCCCCGTCACGTATGGTCCTGCTTACTGCAGGCGTGCCCCAGGGGTCTGGCCCTGGGCTGTGGAGGTAGGGTTGGCAAAATTATGGTGGAACTTAGCCAGCGTGGGCTGGCTTGTGAGTCCAGAGTCTTTTCCAGTAGTATGTGTAAAAAAAAAAAATTTTTTTAATAAGTTTACGCATTTGTATGTATATATGTTTATATATGTTTATGTACGTGCATCTTAAAATGTATAAAGGTACATTTATCATCTCTTCTGCAGTTTACCGACTGAAGTGAAACAAATCACGCAATCATACTGCGCATATAGCGGATACGTTTTTTTTTTTTATCCGTTGAAAAAAAAAAACTGTACAGCATAGAAAAGCACATTATAAAGCAATTAATCTGACATAGTCTTGTTGTGCAGCTGGGATTTCTTTCCTTTGCAGAAGATGAATCCAGGAGGCAGAATGAGGAATTTTAACCACATGTAGTTTGGAAAGAAGACATTATTGCACGGGCAAAATTACAATTTTAAATGCAGCTTTGTCCAATAATGTGGTCTACTATGTGTAAATGAGCAGTGCCAATAAAGAATGAAAAAAAACACTATTGATTTTCTCCAATTTTCCTTTCTTTTTGGTAGCTTTACAATTCCGATTCTACGTCTTTGTGTTTGCCTTTAATTCCGAATTTCGAATCTGGGAACGACTCTGGGTTCGCTCTAAAATTGTGCAAGCAGTGTGTTGAAGGCCACTGTATAACACAAGCCTGTGATGTTCTGATGACTACCTCCTGGATACTGTTGGCTGCCCAGCCCAACAGCCGGCTATCCTATTAGATATCACCCATACAGAAGTCTCCTTGTGTTAATGCATATTACGCGGGTAGCGAAAAAGTATTAACTCGTGTGCATTAAGTGTTAAATTAATTTTACAGATAGCTGGTTCTATGGTTCATGTTCCATGCTCTCTATGGAACACTCAAAGACATTTTTTTTCTGGAGAAGATTAAATATTTTTAATTATATGATCACTGGGATTGTAAGTTCATCAATGGAGCCGTTCTGCCAATCCTTTACGAAAGGTTGAGTCGCATTAGACTGCGGTGAAATTCTCCCAAGAGACAAAACGCTTCATGCCTAAGCGTGGCCTGCAAATAGAAATCAATACGATTCAAAATTGGCCGCGGCGCCTGTGTATTCATGATATTTTGGGCTCATCAGCATATGGATTCGGTCCTTGTTTATCTCGGATCGTATCAGCTTCGGAGGGGCGCCTGCGCTTGAAGTTCCACATAAGGTTCGGTTTAATGGAGTCCCACTCCTGACACTTCAATTATAGCACTGTGTATAGCTGGCATTATTCCATCAGCACCACCATAATCTGGAGCGGTAATATGCAGGATGTGCCCAATGCTTATTTCTCAGGCCTCGGCGGAAAGGGCCGGCCGGCCCCCATCACTCATCTCCCAATTCCCTAATCTAATACATCTCTGTGGGGTGTTGCAGAGGGGTTCATTTAAGTGTTAGAAGCTGCTCTGTAATTGTTACATGTGCCAGAAGCGACCTGTACCATCTGGGTGAGAAGAAAAGGAGTCCGCGCCGCTGCAGGGAGGAGGATGAGAGAGGGAGTGGGGGGGAAAAAAAAGAAAAAGGCGAGCGAACTGGAGTGGGATTCCATTACGGAGCGCAGCATACCTCAACAGTGGTCAGAGAGCAATTGGAAAAGCTGAGGAGCCGTCAGTGGATATATTTATACTGAAATGTCAAGCCATAATGAAACCGAGAGAAGTCTACTTTATATCTGCGGGTATATACGGGCCCGCCACTGATCTCTTCACAGCCGCGAGAAGGTGGCAGCAGCAAATATGTATATAAATAAAAGCTGGCCTGAAATGTCAAGTTCATATGTCGGTTGGTGAAAATCGCACTCCTACTTACACGATGCTGTGACTTTGTGGACTTTCGAATGTGGACACAGAGGCGAAGTGTGATGCAGCGGTCTCATTTTATCCTTAATGAGCCCTAAATGTGCATTTTCAACCATTTTATAAAACCGTAAATGAGTGTAAATGTTTTTACTGTACCCATGGCTCACTGAGACACTGGTTGCCTAGGAAACACTATAGGAGGGTATGTTGTGATGTTTACTCCCAGGGTTCAAATAAGGGTGGTAAGTTGGTGCTGGAATTATCTGGAAAACACATTATTTGTACTTTCAGTGTTCAGTAGAATGTTACAACTTTGGTTGCTTCATTTTTATTCATTGCTTCAGGTGCTTTGGTGTATCTTTCTTTATTATAATTACTCACTGGTTGTTTTATTAATGCTGGAGAACATTCTTTGCATATCTGTGAAGTCAAGCATGCAGTGTATAGGAGCAGGTCGTGCGCAGTGCATAGTGCACATCAGAGAAAAGAGAGCATGAGATCTCGCTGATAATTATAGCAGTGTAAGTAGAGCCACTCCACTACGAATGCTGAACCCATGTATCTCTTTGCTCTCGTGTTCAGAGCGGCTCCAGGGCAAATACTGAGCTTTGACTGAGGCTTCCAAAGCAAAGACGTGGCGTCACAACGCAGCACAATTGAGACTGAACGCGGCCTCTTCCGTGGCACATTTCCAAATATTTACAGAAATCCTGTTTGTGACAGTGAATCGCAATGGACATCGGTTCACTATCGCTATTGGAGTGCAAAGGTTAGCCTGCTGGCTGTCCTCTCCGTCTGTCTCTGTGCGTCTGTTTGTTTTGCTTCCCTTAAGCATCCCAGCTATGTCTATTGCCGCCAATAGGCGATTATAAAAAATACAGCATCTTTTGCAAAAATGGATATTAGAATGAATGCTTATTCCTTGAAAATAATATTAATCTTATTTTCCTTTGCCTAGCCTACTGAAAAATATGCAAAAGTAGGCTATGATTGACCATCTGGTATATCATACCGGACCAATATTATGGATTAATTCATATACAGTGTCTGGATCATATTCGCTTTGATCGTGAGACGATTTTGTAGCCTACTTGTGTCAGCACTGCTGCTCCAAAATTATTAGGAAGCGCAACGTAACTCCCTGCAGTGCTCCAGGTAAAAATCTCTCTCCCCTTCCTGGCCACATCTTTCCAGTGTGTTACAGATACACTCAAAAAATAAATCGTTGGATGGTGGTTGCAAGTAATGGGCTATTATTAAGTATATGTGACTTCAATTGGTTAAGTTGGAGATGTCATATAGGCTATTATGTTCAACCACCATACATGACTTTATTAGGTAAATCGTAAAAAAAATTATTTTAAATTTTTTTTAAGTAAATCCAACAATTTATTTGTTTACTTAATAATATTGCATGCAACCACTGTCCAGCGGTTATTTTTTTGATTGTGTGATGGGTATATCCCAGTCATCAATAGGAGCTATGATCATTTTATCAATCCGACGGATTAATACATTCACTCACTGTTTTCCCCATCACCCATCGCAACTATGATGCGCAAAGGCAGGATTTTCCAAAAGGCAAATGCGGTTATTAAAGGCACGGTCACTGACATGTTGAAAATGTATACCCCACACACATTTTTTAGTGGAAAGCTGGCAACCCAGGGGGCAGGTACAAGAAACAGGCCATTAGAATGCCCTGTGCTACCCACATTTTGAGAAATGTACCTATGTAGCGTAGGTTAGAATACGGCGTATCTCAGTCTGCACCATATCCGCGCAGGAGAGGCACTTAAGCACATGACTTAAGTTGGCTGTCTCTCAATCTGGCCCTTTGTTTGTAATTGCAAGGAAACTTATGCATCACTTGTCCTTCTATTGCTAGCTGTACTCAGGGAATGACCATTTGCGGTTTTAAGATCCGTGTCATGACGAATGCGGATATATTGTGGTGTTCTACTTCACAACATTAAAAAAATGTCTCGGGGTTTTTTGTGGCTGAATTACTTCTTAGAATATTTATTGATCGAGTTAGATTGTTATTCACGCATTTATTCATTTGTAATGGGGCCGCAGTTCCCAGCATACCTCACAGCTCTTGTTTTCTGGCTTGCTCTGTAGGCAGATTACAGGGCCTGCGGAGGGTCTTGGAGTTCAATATTTCAGGTCAGCGGTGTCTGTTGGCACTCAGTGGATAACACCTGAGTAAATCAGGGGAAAGGGAGCCAGGGACAGCGGTGAAAACACTTCTTTATAGCCTCGGAAATTACCTGCCCCCAGGACCCCTGAGGAGAGCTCCACCGAGGTCGGAAATGTGTCTGGCAGTTTATAGCGCTTTACTGAAAACATGAAGTGAATGATGGTGGAGCTGATAGGCGAAAACCCCCGATAACCCTGTGTAAACCCCCAGGATTCCACACACCACATTTAATTTTGAACACTTTCTCTCCTCTGGATCGCAGTTGAGCATATCCAAAGGGACTTAAACCATGAGCCAGCGATCTCCACACGGAAGGAGGATTTCAGTTTGTTTCTCTTCACACTCACATTCTCTCACACACAAAAACACTCACACGCTCACTGATGCACATGCATATTGTACGCATACAAAATGTGTGAAAATAGCCACAGACATATGCACACATACAATATGAATAAATCGCACAAATGAGAGTGTGTGTTTTTCTTCTCACAAGCACATTTGTTTAATTAAGGAAATTGCTGAAAGATCTTTCTGCAGGTCACAGCAAAATGCTCTTATTCTGTTGAAATATCTCCATGTGATGAACTAATGCACTTCAGTGGAAAAAAACAGGAATTTAATTAGAATTTAATGGAATAACATAGACTGATTTTTATATTTCCTTAATAAACAGACATTTGAAAAGGAGATTATCACACACGCACACATCTACACACACCCACGCATACACATCCAGGCACACAATGATAAAAGGCAGCCTCAATCCTGAGAAATGGGGTTGTTTCAACTATTCATACAT
Source organism: Synaphobranchus kaupii (assembly GCA_029718625.1). Lineage (NCBI taxonomy): Eukaryota > Metazoa > Chordata > Actinopteri > Anguilliformes > Synaphobranchidae > Synaphobranchus > Synaphobranchus kaupii. The sequence continues at coordinate 33,604,185 of CM056379.1, forward strand.
ATTCCCAGTAAAATCTCTGGAAATTTGCCCATAATGAGCTTTTTTTTTGGAATAAAACCATTGTTGCCAATGGTAACAAGCATATTATGTATTATTTAAAATGGTGTGGAAGTGTGCTTAAAGGTTTTCCGTCGTTTATTAGATTTAGAGGCAATTACCTGTTCAGTTGCGGGGCAGGTTGAATGTAAAATTAGCTGCGGATGCATGACGTCCAACCATGCGCAACCGAAACCTCTGTTCATCCGCGTGACTGCGGAGAAAATTTTACAAATTGCGCAATGGTCAAATAATTAATTTAGAATACAGCGCGTTGGCCGCGGTTTCCCAGAGTGCTGTGAAGCTTGGGGCTGACAAAGGCGGCTGTGTGTCCGCTGTCTGCTCTGCGCAATCCAAGGCTGTCCATCTGTATCTGATTTGTTCCGCTTGCACTGTACCTGTGTGGTTGCTCCAGAAATCATTATGCCTGGTCATGCCTTCCTGTGGTACACTTCATACCATTTGCCATGACATAATAATCTGAGGTTTACAACATATGTTTGTAATTTTAAGCTCTTCCCTTTTCTTTTCACTATTTTTTTTTCTCTTGTTTTCTCTTTTTTAGCATGCAGTAAAAATAGCGCGGCCCTGTGATCAAAGAGTTTTATTGTCTGGGCCGCTCAGCTATCTATTGATCTGTAGATAATATATAGTCCATGCTATTTGGAGGAGCTGCAAGGAATTTAAGAGTCAACTTCAAAGCTGAAGATGGTTCTACTTAAAAGCCACTGAACTATAAAAAACGGTAATATATATTAAACCATTCTGTTGTTCATAAGATATAGTGCAGACAGGGCTGCCAGAGTAAATTACATGATTCCAAGGTCAAACAGGATGTTTGATTAATGTTCTTTCAACATTTTCCTCTTAACCAGGGAGAACAGGTGGAAAAGTGATTTTCTCAATGTGATGCTTGGTGTGCTTATATTGCTGGATAGACTCACATTAGGGATATGGCAGCTAATTGATGTATTTCTCATCTTCATAAGCTACCACTCACCAATTAACAGTACCTGTGCCTCACAAATATACAAGAAATAACTAGAGTTCAGGTTATCATCAGATAAACAGTGGTTTCCTTGCACATAGTCTTTTGTTACCATCTAGTGAGGATCAATGGATAATGATATTTCATTATTAAAATTAAATATTATGGCCAAACAGGCCTCATTCACAAAACTTTTCTTAAATTCTTCTTATTTTTTCTTCTTAATAAAACTTAATACGAAAAACCAACGTGGAATGCATGAAACATGTGCAGACCTTCAATTCTGTGTGTATCCCAGGTGTATCCGAGGATGAATGTGAATTGTTCATAAATTGGATGCGCGTGCCTGTTCATGTTGATTTGCATAAGGAAACACCCTAGCAATCCCATCAAAGGAATGCCGCCTTCAGGGTTGTGTGCAAACATCAGCAATTCATCACTCTCCGCAAACATATCTGTGCGGTCCCTGAAGAAGCGCTCTCTCTGCAAGGCACAGTTAGTCAAGTAATCCAAAAAATATGCTATTGCTAAGTGTTGGGTTTGGCTGCGTGCTTGTGGGTATTTTATATATCAATAACAGTCATCATCATCAATCAGTTTTATCAATAATTACATGTGTTTTCCAACAAGTTTAATATTGCAAAACTAAGACGAAAAAAAATATTGTAAACTCACGTAAAAAAACTAGTTTTTGAAAAAAAAACTAAAACTAAAACTAGCATATGCACTTTTAAAACCAAGTAAAAGCAAACATGAAAACTAAATGCAAATAAAACTAGTTTGATGTTATTCAGATAGGTTAGTTAATGTAACATAAATGTAAATAGAAACATCTTATGCGTATGCCTTTACGCATGTTTCCAAAGATACATAAAATCTGATCGTACGTGTGTTTGGTGAGTGAGGCTCATTGATCACACTGGACATGAAATGGATACAGTCTATTCATGGTCCTGTGCAGGTTTCTCTTTGAGAATGGAAATTCAGTGGGTAAGGTAAATAGAGTCATCGTTTCTATTGCTTAATACTCTGCTTATAATAGAGAATACCTGTTGCCTAAATTTACATTTTAATTTATTGCACAGATCAGAGAGGAATAATCAGTGTCATTCTCTGCAAAACCAAGTTTCGCATCCAGGGATTTGATGACTCAGAGAGGATTTGTTACAGCCTCCTTGATTTTGGACTGCCAGCAGCGTGCATGATTCGGGGGGCACCACGAGCATTCCCCACTGTAACGTGACATCACACTGTTCCTCATGCAAAGGCAATCTGGGAATGGGGACTTAGAAATAGTTCACATTATTTCAACCAAGTGCATTCCGGTTATTCTCTGTAATCAGAAATCAGCTGTTCACCTGATAAAATAAATTGTGAAGAGATATACTGTACACGTGGAATGGTTTAACATTTTAGGCTGTATGACTAGTTATGGAGCGAATTTAAATCTAAAGTAAACAGTAGCTTTTCAAAGCTACTATGCTCTATAGAACATACAGTATATACTCATATGCCATTTTTTCACTTGTACAATTAAATACGATATTTGAAATGTTAAAATTCCAAAATACCTGTCTTATTCTGTATTTTGAACAAAGGTATTTATTTATTTTACATAGGAAAATATATGCTTACTTTTTATGCTATACATCCACTCTGGCTTTCGTATCTCGTCACAGTGGTATGGCAGTGAATGTTTAAAAATAATAAAAATAAGGAGGAAAATTCCACGTCCGTAGCAACCATTGCCCAGGGACCTTTGCCACATTCTATTAATTCCACTCTAGCCTGGCCTGACTGAGTCCCAAAAGATAAAATTCACTAAGTGAGTTTGACAGTATCCAGGCTGTCGCCATATGGTGGGGACTGCTATGCTATCTGTCTGGGGCTAGCGAGTAACTCACCTTATTAAGATGACACTGAGTACATGCAAGAGCAGTTCATGGGGGGGCTTGTATCCGCTTTATTGGCCGGCTCCTGGGACCCAACCCCGGGCCTGCAGTTTAGAAATTAGTCAAAACCTTCCTTACAAATGACCTTGCCGTAGCGAGCTTGCAAAGTGAAATTTGGGAGGCTTGCTGTTTAACTCCAGCGGCAAAAGGCCCGCGGCTGCGGAGGAGTGCGAGGCTCGGTTGGAGAAAACGAGCTGGGCGGATCGACCCCGCTGAACCTCCGCGAGTCTAGCGCACCAGAACACGAGACCTGAGCCGCGGAATAGAAAGCAGATTTGTCCCGCTTCAGCCGTCGAGAAGACACCATGGACCCGCGGGTCTGAAAATACGTACACCGCTCTGAATCTACAGTGCTACAGCTTTCTGGAATGCTAGACTGATCGAGGTGCTTTTTTTTTCAGGGGCTTGCTGGACCAGCAGCTGTGCTGGAGATTGTATCTGCGGTGCATTATGTCCGACTGTGCCTCTTCAGCTCTGTCCGCAAGGAAGAGGCCTATTCATGCGAGTGACATCTGCGTTTGTATTCTCGAGGACTGTGCACTTGTGACGACAGATCACCCGTTCCCTCTCTAGCTGTGCTTCTCTATGCTGAATTAAACGCGCAACAAAACAGTGCCTTCGTGTCGTAGACACCAGAACTTGCTTCTTTGGTCATATGCTCAAAAAGCATTCAGTTGCATAAATTATGTCCTAGGCATGTGTAGGCTGTCCTTCTGCGGTGGGACATGCTTTGAATCTGAGGCGGGCATTTCACGCTGGAAACGCCGGAGGTGGCCCGCTGCCGCTGTGATATCCACTCGCTGGAGGCTCAAATGCGTCCTGTGTGATCCTACAGAGAGATTTCCTCTGTTATTGGTATTGACTTGACAGGATTGGTGTCTGTTACAGCACGCCGCTTAATCCAGATCAGCCTTTAATACTAATTAAACTGCTCAGGGACAGTCTCCCCCCGTTTGGCAAGTTACAAACAGGGCACATCTGCTTGCCGCTATTTTCCCGCAAATCCCTTGACCCGCAGATAAAATCTGCTTTTTTGTCAGATAAATAACGCAGAGGGATTTGTTTGCCTTTAAAGAAAGAGCGGCGGTTTTAGGGGCCTCTGCGCGCTGAGTGGAGTACCTGCAGTTTCCAATTTCCCGACCGGGGGCGTTTGAGCTCATTAAGGTAACCCCGACAGCGATGCCATTTGACTGGATTTTCAGCACCGGAACGAGTTTGATTTGTGCCACTGACACAAGAGGGGACATGGGGAGACAGAGCAGCGAGGGGGGGAATGTGGGGGTGGGGGATGGTTGGGGGGTGGGGTGGGGAAGGGAGGGGAGGCTTGGAAAATGGCTGCGCATCTCGCACATTGCTGGAAGCTGCTTTTGTGAGCATTTTTAAACAATGTTTAATTAAAGATACGCTGTGACAGGCGGGGGACCTGCGCAAGGCCAGAGAGCTAATCCTCTTGCTTTGCACAACATCCCCGCGTGATTGTGATTGATGAACTGATTCCTCTTTACATCTTCATTTGCATCGCACGCTAATACCCGCAGGCAAAGGGGCTCTGTATCACCAGATGAGAACTCCTTCCTAATGCGGGCTAATATGGTAATGGAAAAGGCAGGCAAGGTGAGACGTTGTGTGGCTCATCCGCTGGGCTCACCCATTAAATCAAGGCTGTTTGTGCGTCCTTCCAGGTGCTGCCAGAGAGCCTTTGAGAGCTTATTCCATAAAAGAAAACAAGCACCATTAGTTGAGAAAATCTATGCATAGGCTATTTTTTATTTATTTTAATTTCTATATTTTTTTGTGAATTTTCTAAAAAAAACTACTTTAGTGCCGACTCATTGTGAGATGGAAGTACAAGTTCTGTACTTTTGTCACCGCCGTCAACTTCAGATGACTTTGGGTCATTTTTAGACTTAAAAGGTGTTCATTGGCATTTTAAGCTTGGCACGAAGAGCAGAATTTGGCCTTTGGAGAATACAGCGGAGAAGTCACATTGACATGCCAGTTTGAGCTGTGGCTTGTCAGCTGTGATGTCAAGAGAGTACTCTGTCCAACCCTTAGCTTGGCACTGGTTTGGATAAGCCTGTTGGTTTTTATATGCATGGTTTTTTGTGACGTGTGCGTGGAGGGGAGTGAGGGACAGCAAGGCCCTCCGGAGGGGACCGGCTGAACCAATCCTCCTAAGTTGATGTTATCCTGGCTGGAGACAGCTGGCGAGTTTGTCCCCAGTCCTCGGAGTATGCTTAGTGCAGAGAGAGAGAGATTGATTTCCTAATGTGAGGGTGAAGAGGTAAAGGGTGCTCTGCTGTTTAGTTTAGAGAAATGCAACCGAAGGCCCCACAGGAGCTGTTCGAGGCCCAGAATGAAGTCACACTATAACCCTCTTCCCAGTTGTGCAAGTCCACGTCACTGACTGCAAACTGCTGCTGTCACACAGCCATCAAGAAAAAACTAAGACTGCACCATGAGCCACAATACTGAATAGGTACATTGTTTCAGAGCTTCATGGGGCACCACAGATGGGCTAAGTAACCATTGGCCTAGCTGAATAGTGTGCTATTGTCATGATTCTGGGGATTAAAGATCTAGTTGGTAAGGGTAAACTGAGGAGGAAACATTATAGACATTAGTGGCATTAGAAAAGTATGGCAAAATGATATCCGTGTCAGTGGGATCTAGGTTTGCTTTGTTCTTATATAATTTACTAAGACCTGTTACCAGGACTTAAACACAAACATATATAAGGAACAGAGTGCTGTCTGAGGTCTTAATATTATAACTTTTCTCTCCTGGGGCTCAGAGTGTTCACAGCCGAGTGAAATTTATATTCTGTCCATACCCAGCCTAATTCTTTGATCAAACAGAGCAAGACAGTGTAAATGTGACTGAATCTTAATTAGCACACGTTGTATAAACACCCCTCACAATTAATCCATGTGTATAAATGAACTGGAGAAAATTGGAGGAGTATTTAGTCACAATGTAAGAAAATATGTTTATTTATATTTTCCTCATCTGATTTATTCAAATAATAAAAATGTTTTAATAGTAAGTAAATAGTAATAGTATTAAAACACTATTTAATAGTGTTTATTTAGCATTCTAAATAACTAACGCATAACATCAGTGTATTCTATTATTATAACATCTGAATAGGCCATATTACACTATATTACACTGTGGGTTTTCAGTTTGTAAAAAAACGAAGAGGTTAGTTGAGAAATGTGGCTGCACACCAAACATTTAATCCGATCATCTTAGGTTGATTAAATCAGTTAAAAGCCGTAGAGTAAATATAATAAATTGACTGTATGTGCTTATTTTTTGTTCATTTGAAATGTTTCTGACTTTCATTATTCCCGGTTACACTGACTGTCATGAGATGGTCCAGTTACTGTTGCCTGGCTATTACCTGACACGGATGTGCAATGGGACTGATACAGAATCTCCACTACCATCACTCATATGCTCCTTTGTACATCTTGGGGGAAATGTTCTCATTGGACCATGCAGTCAACTGTGTGTTTGAGATATACTGCACTGCACCAGAAAAGGAGAAATTGGATGAATAAATCAATGAGCCCAATTGTAACATCGAACAAATGTAGGTAAGAAATGGATGGAGTTTGGTTGGTGGAGTGTGTGCCTTTAGTTTTATGAGTGTGGTGTGCCCCCCCCCCCCCCCCCACACACACACACACCCCACCCCCAACCCCACCTCACTCTTGTCAGGTAGTTATGTGAGGGTGCCACGCTCTCACATTAGTACAAGTGAGATGGCTTCTTTTGTGGAGAGCTTCTTTTGTATCAGGAGCCATTTGGGAACTCAATAACTCCACTTTGAAAATGTTGCATTATTTAAAAGCTTTTTTTTTTTTTTCCTCGAGATCAGGAGGCTTGTCTGAGGAATCTCCTCATGTCTTATTCTTTTTCATGTAAAAGCATGTACAAAATCTGCATATTTGTGTCGCACTTCTGAAGGAAAACAAAATGAAATTTTGGAGCGAAAGGAAACTAATGCAGATTCCTTGTGGTTTTAATTTCCAAGACGATCGAATGGGCAGTGGGTGGTTGGGTTCAAACAGTGCTCTTGGGGAAAGACTGAGCTGCCTGGGAGTTTCCTGTGGCTGGCAAACCTCGCACGAAGCCTGTAAATAGAGGACATTGTAACAGGATGAACCAGCTGGACACCACACACTGACCAGGATTACCTCCTCGACAGCCACTGTAAAAATAATAAAAGGCAGGCTCTGTTGACATTGAACGGCTGGTGTCCAGCCTGGGCAGTGTGCTGTCACAAACTGACCTTCACCCTGTCAGGCTGTCACCTGACTGTCTAATAATCGCTGAAATAGTGACATGGGCCGGTATGGAGTACGGCACTGTGGTGCAGTATGATTTATATATTTTAATTAGACTTCATTCTGTTGTAAAAAAAATTAAAAATAAAAAAAACGTGAAAGAAATGCACAAGCTCTTACTCTTACGATCGGTGTGTCTTTGAAACTATTTTAATAAATCCATACACAAAATCAATACTGTTGCTCAACAATGTGACTACAACCCGACGATGCATCTGTTGTGGCACGTCCACTTCCCACACAGACCTACGATGCTCAATTTGGATTTTCACCATTAGTATACAGTACGTATTCATCAAGCCTCTTTCCATTTTTCCTTGTGCACTTTGAAAAAAAAAAAAGTATTGGAACACAACTGGACCATTACTTGACTCCAAATGCATCCCATAGGATTTGGCTACCTTCCACTCATAGCAAAGCGTCACAGCAATAAAACACACCTTACCAGAAGACAGAATAAACATACACACATCTGCAGTTAGAGCACAGATGACTGAAACAAAAAGAAAGCCTCTACTGTATTAGCATGTACATGCTAGCGCATATGAGAAAATCAGATGCGTACAGCCAAAGCAAACAAACGATCATACGACAACAGTTTATCATCGAGACCTAACTGTAATTCTTTTAGTGTGCTGCATGCCATGGTGCCTGCACACAAGTACACGAACACGCATCCCCCCTAATTAAGTACATTAAAGGAATCAAAATGCCATTTCCCTACCCCTACAAATGTTGCTGCATGCAGTACTGGGTAGCTAGACGGAGAGGAGGGGCCAGCTGTGATTAATGCGTCGAGGCTCGCTGTGGGGAGAGAGCGAGAGAGAGCGCATGCAGGCGAGGGGGAGAGACCGTTACTGCGAGAGCATGCGAGAGGGAGGGAAAACGGGATCAAGGAAGTGAGAAAGCAAAGGGTCCCATCTGGATCAGGTTTGGGGGTAGAGAGAAGTAGGGAGAGCGCGAGGTCAGTAAACGCTTGCATTAGTTCCCTCCTACTTCACCACACACTGCCCGCCCACCTCCTCCCTCCCACTCGCACACGCACACACACACATATTCTACACACAACACTGAACACACGCCCTCATCCATAATTGATGCTTGCTTTGGGCAGATGCTGCAGGCCTCAGGACTAGAGCAGCTGCTAAGTTTATGGAGGAAAAAGGGAGCAAGATGGTGCAGCAGGTATTTTCTCCTGTTATTCTAATAACGGGGCATGTTCTTTTTGTACTTTTTACTCTTTTTTTTTTTTCTCTGCACTGCGGCTCGGGAGTAAAGGGGAAGCCTTGTTCGCGTGAGTGCGCCTTGAAGAAATAGGGAGCCCCTTGTGCAACTCTTTCGAGCTTTACTATCAGCAGCTGGTCTTCTTTTTTCCCTCACCCCCCCCCCCCCCCCCCCTCACTCTCCCTTTCGCTTTCTTTTCTCCCTTCTCTCTGAACTGTACTTTGCATTAACGTAGACGGCGCAGATAACCCATTCCATCCCGCCCGCCGTTCTAACAGAGACCGAGCCGGACCGGAGTTCAAGCTGTTTGCGTTCTTATAACTCGTGTCACGAGGAGGATAGTTTGTTTCAGAATTGAATATGCATGACTTTTTGCAGCGGTCAGGAAGGGCTCTTTTTTTTTTTTAGTAAAGAATTTCAGAAATAGCTTTCTAATTTAATCTTTGAAGAATGTTGCTATTATACAGGGCTGATTATTCAGGTTTATAATCTATATCTGGTATATAATAATTACTTTTTCGTCAATCCCCTCTGCATGCCTGTCTCGGATAGCTAAGTGATAAGCTGAGTGGCATATTACTAGGTGGGGACATGCAGTACCAGCTGTCACTGAAATCTTCATGAAGAGGCCTGTGGATGTGACTGACTGTGTCTGAGAAAGATTTGCTTTCAGGCTCTTAACTGGTGAAATCAGATTTTATGTACCTGACTGACTCCAATGCTACGTGGAGAGAGGAAAGGGGGGTGGGTTATCTCTATTCCCTTTTAAATATGAGCAGTGTTCAGTTAATCTACCTATGGGAAATCAAAATATTTTTGTTTGGGTGAGTGAGGGTCTTCCTTAAAGCTCGAGGCGGTACAAGCAGAGGATTTTGCGCACTGCCACGTAAAGCATATTTTATAGCTCCAAATATGGGTTTCATTAAATTTCAGGCCAAAACATTTAGCTTAGTCTGACTGTCGGCCATCCTTTGTTCTTTTCTCTGTTTGCCAACAACTGCTTTTCACGGAACTCTGAAACGTCATAGAAGCCGAGGTGATGTAGTGACTGTAGTAAGCCTCCTTTGGTGCCACAGCAAGAGGAGTTCACACTTTCGCACTGTTGTTACGAATTAGGAACGACACGTTACTTTTCGTTTCCCCATTTCCATATTGCTTTTCTAACACTTTTTCCACGAAGCGAAATGGGATTTTAGCACTCTTAATTGAACGTGAGCCGTAATTAACACAAATAAGGCCCGGTTCGTAATGTTCGGGAGGGCAGGGTGTAAAGCGCTGATGACGTTAATGAGAAACAGCGAGATCTCTACAACATCTGTTTTAGAATGGGAGGCAGCGGGGAATTGTTCAAGTATCCTTTTACTGAGCCCGGGAATATCGTCTCTCTGCGCATGATCCTTTTCTATAATGTATGTTGTTTTTTTTTCCGGTGGTCTAATTTATGATATACATTCAGATATTATTGATGTGGAGGGTGGCGCTTCAGAATTGTTGTTTGCAGATGCTGCCATATGGGGAAAACGATGTATTGTATTAGACCCGCGGGGTCAAACTAAATTCCCAGGGAGCTGTAGTGTGTGTGGGTTTTTGTGGATTCCTTTCAATCAGTTGCCAATATAGGCCTTGAGAACAAGGTGTGTGGATTCTTTAGCCGAACAATGACTTAAATGAACCACTAGTGCCGAGAACACGCCAAAATCCAGCAGACACTATGCTCCTCCAGGACTGGAGTTTGACACCTGTGTATTACACTAACAATATATTAGACTAATTTGATGTATATTATATTGTACATCTTCAGACTAAGACTTTTCGCTCATTTACATACTCTAAGATGACTTGAAGGTCTGGCTAAGTTCACTTGTCTGATTCAATTCACAAAGTAATTTCACAAAATACACTTTTACATTAAGTTATTTAAGTTTAAGCAGGTGTTCCATATTAAAATGAAAAAGCCAGACTTTCTTATTTTGATGAGTGGATGTATTCAAGCTAGCCTTTTTAATAATAACGGTTGCAATGTCAAAGTGAAACGATTACATAAAAGACAAAGTGAAAATATTACATACTTTTCACTTTCTCTTTTATTACTACAAGTCATGAAACAAGCCTCCAAATTTTTTATGCAGCTATGTGCCTCATTTTACGTATTAAACTTTTTTATGTAGCTATGTGGCTAGTAGCTCAAGCTAATTATCTACAATATAGCAGCAAAGAGCTTGGCATTCATTTAAGTTAGCCTTGTGAAAAAATACGTGCGTAAGGCCATTTTCTTCAGCCATAATCTTCATTTTTAGAATGAATATTTGGAGCTCTGGGCACTCCAGAGTCCATTCTAGAAAGCTAAGTCACATCCTGAAGTGACAGGAATGCGATAGGTTCCCTGTGCTCAGAACCCGGTTTTATTGCACAGTCATATAATCATGTCTTTTGTCCTGGAGTTATGCCATGTGGCTTTGAGGGCAATAGGACTGAACAGGATTGCAGTGGTGCTGTGACCTGGATTCCTGCCGGTCAGCTCAGGTTGCTGAAGTGTGTGGAGGGGGAGCGTGTAGTAGAGCTCTGTGCGAATAGGCACACAGTGACATCACCCATGGAGCAAAGATAAGAGCTCAATTGGTTCTTTGTGCCACCAGAGGAAGCGGAACGACGCTGTGCTATTGTGACAGCTGTTTCTTTGATTCCTGGTTGTACCACATGGATTAAAAATAATATTTCAAGCCTAGTAAAAAAAATTGTGAAGCAGACCACATGTAACATGTGAAATAACACAACCTTTGAACCATATGGATAAAAAATAACATTTGATCATTTCATTTTACTTTATTTTAAATAACCCACAGTAATGTCAATTGTCAAGCAGAGCATGTGGACAAATACTTTTCAGTTATTGACCATCATAGGTTTCATTATAGTGTAAAATAAATCAACCATAAGTGATATATTTTTGAACATGACATGATCTTTTCTTGTTCCAAGTATGCAATCTAATTTTTTTCAGGCCTGAAATGATCTTAAATCAAGCTGTAAAGGTTATTTCAAACATGAAATCAGCTTTTTTCTCCCTCCATACTTTATACATGTGTATGAATTTTTCATTGTAAAAACTCATTCTTATTCTGATTATAGCATTATGCTTTTAGAAGACAACAAAGTATTGTTATTCTGTTAATGCATGATAATGAATTAATGGCATATGTTTCTTTGGATTGCTTTTAAATTAGAAGGTTTATAGTCATTCAGCTGTAGCATACAAGATGGCAATTTCTTTGGATTTGGTGTCTTCCTCAAGTGTTGCTGATCGGTGTTGTGAGAAATCTCGATATGGAAGGTTAATAAGTAGATAATCCTAGTGTTTCAGTGAAGAGTGAATTGATCCAGATCAAATGAGAAGCCTCTTTGACAAATGAAAGTCTTGTTATATGCTTTGCGTGTGGAATGCATTCACAAGTGTGTTTTGCTTGTTTGTTTTCAGTGAAGAATTTGAAAAGTTTAAATAAAATCTGAGGTCCGTCTGAATGCGCTTGACGTCTAAGCTATATAACACTCCAACAAGCAACCCTTTACCACCTTAGTAATATGGTGTTGTAGTAGCATGACTGGTCATCTAGCTGCTGCTAATTCTATTAACATGGACATTGGCTGTTTTGACCATGCTGGTCATAGACCCTGAGCCGACCAGAGGAGGATGGGTTCCCCCTTGAGTCTGGTTCCTCCCAAGGTTGCTTCCCAGTCACACCGGGGAGTTTTTCCTTGCCATTGTTGCCTTTGGCTTGCTTTTGTGGGCGTTTTGGCTGGGTTTTTCTGTGAAGCGTATCGTGACAACTAGTTATATTGATTTATATTGATAATATTGATTTGATTTGAGCACTATGCTTTGTTTTTCTAACTGGCCTCATGTCTTTCAGAGAACTGACTCTGTCTCCCCTCTCTCCCTCTCTCCAGGGTAATCAGGACGCCACAGCACCTCCTGAAACGATGGCACAGCCGTACGCTTCTGCCCAATTTGCACCCCCTCAGAACGGCATCCCAGCCGAATACACAGCCCCCCACCCCCATCCCGCTCCAGACTATACGGGCCAGAGCACTGTCCCAGAGCACACATTAAACATGTACCCCCCTGCACAGACGCACAGCGAACAGAGTGGCCCAGACAGCAGCGCGCAAACGGTGTCCGGTACCGCCACAGTAAGTACACTCCTATTACAGAGGACACTGCAGGGACGCATTTTAATGCAGTTACTTTATCTCCACTGTCATTACGGTGCCTGTCTCACAATGGATATAGGCCTGGATTAAGCAACATTTGTGCTTATCTGCACAATTAAATATACTTCACGAACCTAGTTTGGATAGTTAGCCAGTCGCCAGACTTAATGAACAAAGACTTTAAAAACTACATTAAAAAAATTAAATAAATAAATGTTGTTTCGTTCAGCGGCGGCACGGTGGTGCAGTGGTTAGCACTGTCGCCTCACAGCAAGAAGGTACCGAGTTCGAATCCCGGCCGAGGGCCTTTCTGTGTGGAGTTTGCTTGTTCTCCCCGTGTCCGCGTGGGTTTCCCACAGTCCAAAGACATGCAGGTTAGGCTAATTGGAGACTCAAAATTGCCCATAGGTATGAGTGTGTGAGTGAATGGTGTGTGTGCCCTGTGATGGATTGGCGGCCTGTCCAGGGTGTATTCCTGCCTCTCGCCCGATGTATGCTGGGATAGGCTCCAGCACCCCCCGTGACCCTGACCAGGAATAAGCAAGTTAATGGATGGATGGATGGATGAAGAACATGTGGCATGAAGAATTCAAACAAAATCTAAAAATATTAATGCAGCCACTATGCTTTGGCCTTTTCATAATTATGTAACTTGGCAAAAATCTCTCTCATAAACTTTCAAATTCAGTAGTATGCTTTTGATCTGGTGGTAATTTGTTTAGCTTACTTTCTAAAAAATCTAAAACAATTTCATATTTAGGTTTTCTGTGCAATCCTCCAGCTGGGCAGATGTTGAACAAAATCTGCCAAAGTTTTTTGACGGTTAAATATAGTACAAACAGAAGTTAACACAAGCAGACTGAATGTTTGTATGCTCTGGAAAAAATATGTTCACAGTCATTTTTGTGGTAAGAAATGGGATGGAGAAAGAATGAAGTAGTGCTACATCTGGAAACAAATCTGGATTTTCATTGTAGCAGAGAGCGTTAGGTTGTAGGAAAAGGTCCAAATTACCTAGACGTCGTGCTGACCTCACCAGGCAGCAACTGTTATGAAAACAATGTTATCCCTTACTGCCTACTGCTCCTCCTTGTAATGGGAATGGAACTCAAACTCTCGTGCCTGTGCTTGTAATGAGAACAATCATAGCAGGCCTTCTTCTGGCTCAGTTATTGAGGTCTTTAGTCTGTGGGGGTTCTATTACATTTGTAATCATATGTGTTGACCACTGACATGCCTTAAAATGAGGAGGAAAAGAAGCAACAGAATAGTCTTTTTATTTACCCAACCTTTGAAGAGAACAGGAAAAGAAATGTTGTGACCTGCTGTATTGCTAGATCATAATGCCTTCACACCAGAAACCTTTGGAACTGGTGAAAAGGAGGATACTACAGTAGTAGATGTAATTTCAGGAATATATTTCCAGATAGTACCAACGGAAAATCTATACTTTAATTTAATTTAAAATGTTCTACATAAGGTCATTTTAACCTGTTAATATAAAGAACGGTCAAGTGGTCAAATTGATCCATGAACATGAAACGCTGTTTAGATCAGGGGTGGGGAACCTCACCTGAAAAGGGCAAGTGTGGGTGCAGGTTTTTGATTTAGCCCAGCACTATGTCACCTGATTCAACTGATTAACTAATCATTGTCTTCAATCAAGACCTTGATAAGTAGAATCAAGTGTCTTAGTGCTGGGCTAAACAAAAACCCGCACCCACACCGGCCCATTAGGTCAATATGAAAACATGACAACGTACTGTACAAGACAAGACTATACAATACAAAGTAACGGTGGTAAAAATAAATTAAGCCTTATGTACACTTTTTACAGTTGGCCATACCAAGGACAAGGTTAATGATTACAAGTTTGCTTTGTATTAAACCAGACCTTTAGTTTTGATTTTAAAATAATAAAACTTATGGACTCTAATGTTGCTGGGTATAACATTCCATTTACCTACTGGTTTTATTGTAAATGCTGTTTGTCCAAATGTCTTCCTAAATGTTACTGGCCCTGGTCTCCATACCGCTGCCATTGGAAAGAGATACACAGCTTGTAAGCAAAGGTGGTGCTAGACCTTTTAAAACCTAGAGCTAATGTGGGGATGCTTTCTGTTTTTTTAAATAGCATTCATCTATAGAACCTTGCTGGGTTATTGCAGATGTACTGGGAATGAGGATGTTGCTCGTTGGTGTCTTAATACCATATGCCCATGAAGACATCCCTTTCTTAGAAGGATCGTGCATGTTTGTTTGATTGATAGCAAGGGGTCAGGGCCTAAATGAAATAAATAGATAATATTTCAGGGATAGGAGGTATTTTCCATTATAGAGAGTCTTTGTGATGATCTCTGGTTTACTGCATTCACCAGCCAGAAGGTCTGAATTGACATGAGAACATGAACTCCTGCCCTTAGGATAGACCCTTAGAAGAGATATTTTCAGACCTGGATGTGAGTCCATGGTGCCACCCAGCCAGGCAATTTTGGCCTAGTTATGAGCCCATTAATCACGATAAATGGGCCTTATAAACAAACTGATTAGCGTTTGGTGTGGCGCCAGGGTCAGAGGTGATTGCGGGTAAGCTCTCCTGTATTGAGCAGGAGGGATTTTGAGGGCCATGAGTCAGGCAGCTTAAATCTACTTCAGAGGCACAGCTGCTGATCTGATCTCCTTTGACTGCCTCACTCCATTGTCGCTTGGAGTCATTTGTCTCGTGCGTAATCCCGATATCCTGGGGCTCGTCAAGCACTTTACCCATGTATCAGCACCGTGAGGGCATTGCATGCATGGCAGTGGGGCTGCCAACACTGACCTGACAATATATGTATAGATTTATACAGGCAGTACAAATGTCAATCAGTTTCACCTGTTAAAGCCTTGGTTTTATTTCTCCACATATTAAATAGTACATTTCTTCCGATCTCTTGCGCTCGAACACCAACTGTACAATGTGGAATATTGGAATATAACCTCAGTAGCCTTGGGGGAAAAAAAGAAAAACGTTATTATGTCTGTGTGCTTCTCCTTTGGAAATTTCTGTTCTTCTGTTTCCCCCAGAATCTAATGAAAAATACATCAGACTCATAATTTCCCTTACTTTTGTTGGCAGTTCATACTGGAAAATAAGTTTTCAGTTGGGCCTGGGAGCTCTCACCCTATTAAGAGTGGTGGCACAGGCAGAATCCATTTCTTTGAGTTTCAGGCTTCTTGGCGTTGTTAGAAAGAAAATAACACGATGATTCAATAGCTATACAAAATAAATGAATGATGGACCTTGTTAGGTTCCTAAACAGATAGGATCAATATACTTGAAGCTTTATCACATCTTCAGTGCGTTCTCATAACATCAGCATAACTTTAGCAAGCAACTGAAAACCTGCAAAGAAAAATAAAATAAACATGACCTGTGTATTGTGCATTCGCGACGTTTTAAAACATTTTTTTAACAGCTGATTTCCGATACACGCGCATGTAATATAAGTCTCCATTTGTTTATTTGCGCTGTGAAATAAGTTTGTTGCTGCTTATTTGGAACGGAATCCATTGTTTACTGTGGTTACAGGCCCAGGCCCTTGATTTTATAGTCAGGGAGAAAGGGGCCAACAGCAAAATGAGCCCATTAAAGACCCCTATTTGAAATGCTATTCAGACTCAATATTTTTCAGCATCAAATGAACAAAAAGGAATAAGGATAGGTCAGGCCTCTGGATCAAAAAAAAAGACACTAGCAGTGTTCCGTTTCATTTGACACGTGGCACCATAGTCTCCCTTCGCAATGGACTGAAAAGGACTAAAAAAAGGAGTGATTTAGCCCAGCCCGGCTCTCTGTCATGGTCCGTACTTTTATGGATAGCAGAGAGACACCGGCAGCTGATCCTATGGCTCTTCCGCTCCTCTGGTGCAGCCTCTCGCCTTTTTGCTGCTTCTGTGTCAGACACTGTTGGCCTCGTTTCATACCATCCGTGACCGCTCCTACCCACCTCCCCGGGCCGAGTTACATTCCAGACACAACAAAATTGGACAGGTCACTTTGCCAAGCATCTGGCCACATTCACAGGGGCGGCGTAACTGCGCATGTGGGTAATCGCCTATTTAAAAAATATATAAAAATAAAATTTTTCACAGCCGTATTTCATTGGGGAGAGATTCGATTTTTTTTTAAGAGAATCTGAATATGACTTCTGTCGGCAGAGAAAAAGTGTTTGTTGAAACTAAGGTTTGGGCCCAATGTCCTACGATTCTGAACCTCTGCATAAAATTAGAATAGTAATTACATGCTGTAAATCTGTGTACAGACTAGAGTAAGCCTAAATCAATGGACTTGGGATAAAGGTTCCCTGTGTAATGTTAGGGAAGTGTATTCATATCTAACTGCTGACAGAAACCATGTTAATTCCCTGCCGCTTTCATTCATGCTGTGTTATCACACGCTGGTTTTAACTACGTTATCATAATACTATTGTCCCGGGCAACCCTTTCCAAATGATACGATGTCATCATCAAATTCCAAGATTTTACAAACGTAATGAGTATGTATAAACATTGCAAACTAGATCACTTCTAGAGAATATTTGGAACTCTCCCATTTCTAAATAAATACAGGATTTAATACATTGTATAATGTTGTATATTTATTTTGTTGAAAAATACTTTATTCAGTTTCAGATACTTTCAGTTCTTCCACATTACCATAAGTATCTCATTACTATTGGTTTGAATTCTGTATATTAAAAAAAACACATTTTGGCATGGAATGTGAGTGTCTAAAACAATCTTTCTGTCCCACCCATAATCTGTTGATGGGGGATTCTTTTAAAGGCTAATGTTATGTCCTTAAAAGGAGAAGATTTGGTTACATAGACTTGGAAAAAAAATATAAGCTGTGTGTGTTTCGGGGGATTGTGTCATTACATAGGATACTCCGAGAATACATTAAACAGCAGCAATTGCAATGCGTACATAATCTCACAGAACAGGCGGGATTCTCTGTGGGTGATGTGTGAAACCTGACGCCCATGCAGTTTCTGAGCTAAGAGCCAGTGACTTCTCCGTTGCACTTTCCTTTGTCTGCCATTTATGGAAAACACGCAGCTAGCATCATCAGCCTCCACAATATTAAACTTGACTGCCTACAAATCAGCCTAGCTCACAACTCTGTTTGGCTGCATAAGAACTTATTTAGGTTTGAAATAAATTTCTTTATTTTCATTTTTCAATTTAAATATTTCATACGTACAGATGGGTGACAAATTAAAGGAAAACCAACATAAAGTGTCTTAGTAAGGTGTTGGGCCACCACAAGCCGCCAGAACAGCTTCAATGCACCTTGGCATAGATTCTACCTCTAGTCTAGCATAGATTCTAGTCTCTGGAACTCTACTGGAGGGATGGGACACCATTCTCCAAAAGATATTCCCTCATTTGGTGTTTTGATGATGGTGGTGGAGAGCGCTGTCTAACACGTCGGTCCAAAATCTCCCACAGGTGTTCAATTGGGTTGAGATCCGGTGACTGCGAAGGCCATAGCATACGATTCACATCATTTTCATACTCATCAAAGCATTCAGTGACCCCTCGTTCCCTGTGGATGGGGGCGTAGTCATCCTGGAAGAGACCACTCCCATCAGGATATAAAGTTTTCATCATAGGATAAAGGTGATCACTCAGAATAACTTTGTATCCCCTTCCATCTAAGGGGACAAGTGGACCCAAACCATGCCTGAAAAAGTCCCGCCGCAGCACAACAGTACCCCCGGACCCCCTCACTGCGGAGGCTTAGCCTCTGTTAGCCTCAATGACAATCCGCCTATATGCTTATTTATAACATGCACATTGTAGGATTGACTGCAACCTAACCAAACACAGAGCTAAACCAAGTCATAGCGCTTATGTCTGTTGTTGTCATCTGTTGCTGCATGAATCAAATGATCTTCCATTAGACAGGTTCTTTGTCATGCAGATGGTAGTCAACATTTCAGAGAGATGAATATACATTTTGCCACAATAAGTAACAAATGAGGCATCAGTAGTGAAACTGGAAATCATAGACAGATAGATAGCATTTTGTCATATTGGGTTACCTTGTGGGGACAAGTTACAAAAAGCACAAGGATATTAATGAACTGGTCAGCAATACAATAATGCTGACTAATACAGTGCATTGGCCTATTTATACGTTTCCGGCCTAAATATCGGCATATTTTTCGAAATTGCCCTTTTAGGATAATTCATTCATGATCGTTGTCCATTCATGACAACATGCATTTTGCCATGGAACGATAATGTTTAAAGACCACAATATAAAATTTTACTGGTTAACTTATATTTTATACAGGACTAAGATGAACTCGCTCCTCTACTGAATTATACAACAGTGTCAGTTTGTCTGTTGCGCTGGGGACAAGCTTTGAATATGACAAAACATACTGAAGAGGTCATAAATATGAAGGTACCAAAGGTTAATGTAGTGTGAAAGACTGAGGGACTCTGCCACTCACCTACTCTATCATAATGATACATTAGCCTGTCCTTATCTGAAAGGGCCTCAGTGATGCTGTCACAAAGCCTAAATGCTTTCTAATGAATGGCATAACTAAACATGAAGCATGTACGCTTTGTTTATTATAATGGGACTCATACAAGAATATTTAAAGAAAGAAAATACTACAGTCAGCTTGTTACCAGCTAACCAATAACAACTCCATTTTTTTAAGGTTTTACTCAGTTTTACCATACTATTACCTGCGTTTCATTTCAAAATGCTATCTGAAGTGTTGCCAGAATATGAATGTTGTTGGCTGTATAGTGTTATAGTCTCATTAATGCTCATTAATGCAACAATTAGTAAATTCCACAAAAGCCCATAATGTAAATTCTAAGTCACTACCATTACATGATACCATTACATTATTTATTTCCTTACTTGTGCATATGTGCTCCTTTTTTTCCTATTGTTGCACTTATCATGAAACATGATTTGCATTAATGCAAAATTGAAACTAAGCCATTTTTGTTGTTTCCTATTTATTTATTTATTCATTTATTAATGTATATGTTTCTTTGTGGGATGTGGTTACCACATTGAACCACTAAACAACACACTAAATAAAGTCATGTTTGTAACTGGAAAAGGAATTTGAATTTTGACTACTGTCGATGTCTAAAAAAAGATCAATGGTACTGAATAAAATATAGGTGGAATACTGAGGCAAAGTATATAAAGGATGGGTTCTAGAAAACCTTAAAGCATGGATTTACACAAGTCCGATGAGTATTTAGGTCAGCTGAAAGCTGGCATGCCATAAACAAGTGGTACAGATTGTTATTGTTTTCTTCAACAGTAAAGTTCTTGTCACATTCACAAACTTCAGCTGCAGATGAGATTTTAAAGGTCCATTAAATCCACTCTGAAGGTATGAGGCAAGCTGTCTAAAAGCAAATCCCTGGATTCAGTAAATAATACATGTTTTTTGCCTACAGCATCCTCCCCATGCATCTGCTCTACTGAGCAAGAAGAGAGCAGTCATTCCTTTTGGAAATGAACAATACTGAAGCCTGCCTTCCTTCAAACAGCAAACAAATAAAACCAGCAGTTATAGAGTATGTACTGCACTTTTTATTGCCCAATTACCTAGAAACCTAAGATTTAGATTTGGACGGTGTTTAGATTGCTGTCTAGTAGAGAAATTCAGAAACCCTTGCAATTTTTCAGGACTCATAGTTCCTGGTGATTTTGCTAAATTTCTCTATAACCTTTCTAGAACTCAACAGATAACATGGGACAAGCTGTGTGTACAGAAGATGTTCGTGTATTAAACAATTTAAATTACTATTATTATAGAAAAAAAGTATGTCTAGAATGAGTCAGAATCCCCACATAATCTACTACAAAGACAATGAAAACCGTGTATTTATCAATAGGGCATGCAATAGGCATTAATTTGCAGATTCGGTGTATGTATTGAAATGCGGGGAACCATTACAATTTATGCACCATGACAATTTAAGCTCTGACTTGGGGTAGGTGGGCTTGATTCCGCCTTAAGGCACGCCTATGTTTTGCATGTCCAGCTTTCAGTGGCTGGGGTTACTGTATTGGAGCATCCTGGCAATTTCACAGGGAGAATGTTGCAGAACGGTAGAGTACAGGAGCACAATCCAAAAGCCAAGTCTTCAAACATAGGAGGGGCTGTATGGGCAATTTTAATATCATAATTAATCTCCTGATTATGTCCGGGCCCTAATCTGCAAACATGCAGCCACATAGAACAACACAGAGGAGAAGAAAGATGACAAAACTGGCTGAACTTTGAACCCAGACCTCCCATGTTTGAATACTTACGCTGTTGACCATGGTTGTTGAATTGTGCTCCTATACTCTACTGCTCTGCAACATTCAATACAGGAACCTTATGCACTGAAGGCTGCAAAGCATGCAAAACATAAGGGGTGTCTTCAGCCCACCTACCTCAAGTCAGCTCAGTTTAAATTGTCATTGTGCCCCCTATATCAATACATGCACTGAATCTGTAAATTAATGCTTATGTCCTATTGATCTTTACATTGTTTTAATTTTATTTGTAGTAGAGTATGTGGGGATTCTGATTCATGTTAGATGCTGCCAAACAAAAATAAAATAAAAATAAGTCATTAAAAAAATCAAACATGGCAGCATTAAGCTTCCATCTACAAATTAAATATTAAAATAATTTTAGATACCCATGAGAATATGCCTCGATATCACTTGAAAACTTTTGCTTTGAAATACAACCCATGTGAAAAAATAGTATACTTGGGCATACTTGAAGTATAGTTATATACACTTTAATTTGGCTTAAAGTATGCTGAAATACACCCTAGTATACTTATTTTCTCATGGGAATGATTATCTTTATATTTCTCTACGTTGAGAGAACTCTTTGAACAGATTTTAAATTGAACACAAAACCTAATTGTTCCCCAGCTTATCATGTACAGTATGCCCATATAATTAGTTTGGGAGGATGTTATCTGTACTTTTGGACATGCATAAACTGATGTTGTATTAATGACTAGACCTTCGAAGCAGTGAAATTAAAAGAAGGAGGCACATGATGAATTCGAGCCGCAGTCATTTCACTGTGTGTCACCTTTCATTTTCCCTATTAACTGCAGTGAAACACTCTCTCGCAGCATGGGCTTAATCCATTTCAAACCGCAATCAGCAGTAGGCTGTGTCAACAGTGCTCTAGTCACAACTCACCTCCTTTATGCCATATTCACACATTTCACAGTTTAGCACTCCCTCATATCAGAGAGTCCCAGTTGTCCTTCACGAGTAGCCTTTGTGTTGTGAAGCGGTGTTGTATTGTGTGTGTGTGTGTGTGTGTGTGTCTGTGCTTGTTTGTGTGCGTGTTTGTGCGGGGGCGGGGGGGGTGTAAAGAGGACTATTTCATCTTGAGTTTGAAAAAAAATATTGATAAAATTATAAAAATGACTGGTTAAAGAAAATCATCAGCATAAGCACAGGTGGATTAATAGGCACACACATTTTCAATAGATATTCACTGAAATTGCTTCGCTTGCTTGCTGACACTAGGGACTTCGAAGCCATCAATACAACGAGCTTACAAACTGCTGAGAGAGTTTTAGCTTTCTGTAAGGCATAGAATGGCCACGTGCTCTGTTCTTGCTCTTTGATATCACATGGCATAGAGACGCTGATGTTGAGAGCGGTAGAAAACCCCCTCATTCTTACTTATCTTCAGTGTGGGTGTTGAGAGAGAGAGAGACTACCACTAACTAACACACACTAACGCACACACACACACACGCGCACACACACACACACACACACACACACACACACACTTTGTATTATTAATTTGGCTTGAAATATTATTATTTCTTCTTATTCCATCCATATTCTATATGTATCTCCTCCCAGCCAGACTTCCAACCAAATTTGGTCAGTACCTTCACCTAGTTGGGAATGAATTAAGTTGCTTGCGATTTTTGTGTAAATACTAATTATAGTTTATTAAATATTAGCAATTAAAGATGAAACAAGGTCAACCTAGTGCATGCCGGGTGCTGGAGGTCTTGCCCCGGTGATGGCTTTCTCACCCTAGTGCAATAAGTAGGCTATTCTGTTTGTGGTCACGTGTGTGATGACAGATCCTGCCTGGGAAGTGCTTGTGTGGACATAGGCGCCGATCTTGTGGGTGTTCAGGGGCCTGGGAACCCACGGGCAAATCGTATTGCAGGGTAAATCGTATTGCAGAGTAAAGTTATAGTTTGAGGCGGCTCATGGGTGGTTTACTCTGGTTTGATGCACACATGAAGCACGTGAAATAAACGCGAAACAAGCAACCAATAAAGCGCTATTCGTTGAGGTGTCCTACATACTATTGGCTGTCTAGAGATGGACAAGTTTGTACATTTATTTATTTATTTTTAACCGGCTAGAATGTAGCCAGACTATATCTTCATAAACCCTGAGCTAAATTGACACGTTTACGTTGAAAACGTGTCAAAAATCTCATAACCTAGATTTTCACCCCTCAAGACTCGGGTTCATTCCAATTGCTTACTTTCACTCCTTGCATCATTTCCCCTCTCCTTCGCTCCATCCAACAGAGGATGCGAGGAAGAGATGGGAGATGAGATACGAGAACAGCTGCATCACCTGTCAGTGTGCTTGTAACGGATTGTTCTGTAGGCCTACAGGCTATTGTTGTCTCTGAACTTGTTTTTGCACAGAAAATGGGATGTAGCCTAGCCTATTGTTTTATTGGGCGCTTTGTATCAGACATGAAATATGTAGGCTATGGTAAATTATGCAAAATAGTAACAGCCTAAATTGCTTCGGTAAAAGACAACAAATGCACAAATAGATTGAAATTACCTTATTTCTCAGTCATAGCTTACGAGAATGAGGAAAAAAAGCTTTTGAAGTTGAACGCAAGAGATATGGGAAATAACTGGACAGAAGTGGACATCAGAGAATTATTAAAAATACGTCAGGAAAGGGATATTATAAAACTCATTGATGGTAGGCTACTGTGACTCAAACTTTTACCAGATGATCGTGGAATGACTGAAAGCTGGGGGAGTAATTTTCTCCCGTTACTGAGACAATAGCATAGCAGTAGCCTTGTTTGTTATATTGCCCACTTTATGGTGTTCAATTTCTTTATATTCTTGGTAACTGGCATAGAAATGTGTTGATACAAATTGACGGGGCCGCGTTATTCCCATGCCCGATGTTGATTTAGATGGTTAGATACCTATAACTTAAAATATTTCCACCTAGAACCATGTAAAAAAAGAGCAAATCCAGGTAAAAAATATATAATTGTAAATTGGTCATTGTTTAATTTGTCCCGACTCAAATCCAGAATTATTTACTGGTGTAGAAGAGTACAGACGGCTGTGGTCGACTATAGTCGCCCTCAGTAATTTAGGCCTTTTGTATTTTCGTTGACTAAAGTCGCCCGCGGCACTGAATGAGTTAATGAACTAACGTTGGTTTGTTTATTTACCCAACCAATCAGCTGTGCGCAATATGAAAAAAGTGGCGTCGGTTGTTAGGCAACGTGAATTTTTACGTGCTACATACAAACACCGCAAGATCAGTATACCACCATTTACTGCCTAGGTATTTGCGTGACTTCCAACCAGGGAGACTCATTTAGCTACTTTCACTGTTCTAGGCCGGACTGGCGCCCGGCAAAAATTGCCATTGAAAATGAATGGTGGAATGTTGACCCTTGTGATGTCACAATGCCTTCTCTGCCCTCTAGCTGATGAATGATATCATAAAAGCATAGGACTACTAGCCCAGCTGGCCTCACTGCTGTTCTGACACATTGGTAATGCAATTCCCTGCTTAAAGATAATTAATAGATAATTTAAAACACTGGAAATTCAAAAAAATGTGTTTCCAGTACCGCTTTTGGCCTGCCTCCAACATTTTTCGTATTTCAAAAAAGAACGTTGTTTGTCAAACCACTGACGTCATACTTGGTACTGTCAAGTGATTGTAGCTGCTTCCCAATGCAAAACTCGGAGAGAAATTGATGAACAGAAATCTAGACAACTACGAGTGAGAAAGAAAGATAAAGACAGAAAGAGAAAATTCAGAGAGGAATGGAAAATAGTTTAGCCTACCTGGTTAGACTACGAACAATAAAAAAGTAGTAAGAATGCACCCCCCCCCCAAAAAAATGTGCTGTATAGTGTTACGACCCAACCCCACCCGCGTTACAATAACCAAATGGTTACAAAGGGTCTAACCAAAAACCACACTGACAAGAACCAAAACGGTTTTTATTTCAAATAAGAAGAATCTCAGAGGCAGCTATAACACCAGAGGAAGCTCATAAGCTAACTCACCTGATCTATTACTTCTCAAAAAGAAAGCTAGCTCACCCGGAAAGCAAAAGGTGCACGAGAGCAAAACAAAAGTCTTCCGCAGGCTTGCTATGCTTCTCTATCTGTTCCTTTCTATAAAAAGGCAACATTATAAAAATAAGGTGAGAGCTTCCTCCCAAAATGGCCAATGTAGGCTTCCTCCCAAACTGTAGGCCTTTTCACGCAGTACAAACTAAGTGGCCGCAAATGGAACTAATGCCACAATAACAACTTTAAAATGCGCTTCAGCATGACAGCAAGGCCGGCAACATGCCTGGAACAAACCAAAGAAAAGGATGAATCACACTTCAACGAGAGAAATGCCACTAGTATATATGCTCCCCTGGTAATCAGGCACAGGTGTCTTCAATTGCCAATCACTACCCAGGTGAGCCGAATTAAACGAGTTAGACATTTTAAAGGGCCACACTCGCAAAGCAGCATAGGAACGTAACACCCCCACACATAGACAATGACTAATCTGTCAAATAACACCGCAGATTAGACATTGAAAACCAAACAATTTACCTACAGATAAAAATCACAAAGGAGATACTCAGACTGAATGATACAGGCTTAGAGCAAAATACTATCAAACAAAAGATACCCATGTAGCACAAGGCTACAACGTAACAAATGCCACACCGAATGACGAGCACTACCGAAAAGGTACCAGATAGTATACACTAGAAACACTACACTAAAGGCACACACTATGTCGCAAAGAATATAGTACAAATAGCAGCTAGTTTCAATAGTTACATCAGAAGACAAAAAGGTGTACGTGCAAAATAGTAACGAATACCAACTCAACAAGCTGCTCAACTCACAGCACTAGCTAACAACTACAAAACACAAATACCAAGTCCAGGTCATAGACTTGCAAACCCTTAATGGCACGCGGACAAAATACAGATCTTGGACGACACAAAGCAAGCCCCAATAGCAAGCAAGCAAAGTCCAGATCTGTACAGCACAAAGCGAGCCTGAAATGGTAAGCAGTTCAAAGAGCGTCTGTGGTGTGTGGCTCACCAGGGTGTCCTGAGGCCAGAGTGTCTGTGGTGTGTGTAGCTCACCAGAATATCCTGAGAGCAGAGCGTCTGTGGTGTGTGTGGCTCACCAGAATATCCTGAGAGCAGAGTGTCTGTGGTGTGTGTGGCTCACCAGAATATCCTGAGAGCAGAGTGTCTGTGGTGCAAGCAACAAAGTCCAGACCATGGACACACAAAACATGCCCCAAATGGCACACAATCCGAGTCAATATCCTGAACAGGAACAAAGCGAGCCTTTACTGGAAAGCTAACAAGTCCAACTCAAGGACGAAACAAAAGCGATCCGCAAGACAAGCAACAAAATCCTGATCACGGATGAAACTAGCCTTAAATGGCAAATAGTGTCCATATCATGAACGGGACACAGCGAGCCTTTACCGGAAAGCGGACAAAAATCCAACTAATGGACCAAACAAAGCGATCTGTAAAGTGCAAGCAACAAAGTTCAGATAATGGACAGAATAAAGCAAGTCTTAAATGGCAAACAAAGTCTGTATAGACGAGGCAAAAATTTGCCTTAAATGAAAATTGAACAATCCAGGTGTTGGACTGGTGAGCCCCCATTAGCAACAAACAAAATCCCGATCTTGGACAACAAAAAGCAAGCCTCCCGTGGCAAGCAGACAAAGTCCATATCCCAGATTACCAAAGTTCAAATTCACTCAAAGGCCAAGACAGCAAATACAAAACTACAAATATGTCCTATTAGAAATACACAAGAAATAAGGGAAAAATGATTAAGAGTCAGTTATTGCAAAAAATACCAAAGCAGCAAAAGGACTTTAGAGGACAAAGGACCACATGGAAAACAAAGTAGCCACACCTCCTTATAAATATTCATATCCCGGACGAGCCCCCAATTGTTACGACCCAACCCCACCCGCGTTACAATAACCAAATGGTTACAAAGGGTCTAACCAAAAACCACACTGACAAGAACCAAAACGGTTTTTATTTCAAATAAGAAGAATCTCAGAGGCAGCTATAACACCAGAGGAAGCTCATAAGCTAACTCACCTGATCTATTACTTTTTAAAAAGAAAGCTAGCTCACCCGGAAAGCAAAAGGTGCACGAGAGCAAAACAAAAGTCTTCCGCAGGCTTGCTATGCTTCTCTATCTGTTCCTTTCTATAAAAAGGCGACATTATAAAAATAAGGTGAGAGCTTCCTCCCAAAATGGCCAATGTAGGCTTCCTCCCAAACTGTAGGCCTTTTCACGCAGTACAAACTAAGTGGCCGCAAATGGAACTAATGCCACAATAACAACTTTAAAATGCGCTTCAGCATGACAGCAAGGCCGGCAACATGCCTGGAACAAACCAAAGAAAAGGATGAATCACACTTCAACGAGAGAAATGCCACTAGTATATATGCTCCCCTGGTAATCAGGCACAGGTGTCTTCAATTGCCAATCACTACCCAGGTGAGCCGAATTAAACGAGTTAGACATTTTAAAGGGCCACACTCGCAAAGCAGCATAGGAACGTAACATATAGCGGCCCATTAAATCAGATAAAAAACAACACTACACCCTGATGAAGGCATACTGCTGAAACATGTTGGTGGCTTGAAAATAAAAACTTTTTAATTGCATGGAAAGAAGTGTGTGATTTTCTTTATTAGACTATGCACAGGCCAGTGATATGATGCAGCTAGCCTACTGTCATCCCTGGCTGTACAACCGAAAGCATCACGTCCAAATACTAACTAACCTTGCCAATGCACAGAGAGAGATTTAAACTTTTTTCACAGAAACCTTTCTCACAGCTACCTAACTAGCTAACGTTAGGCTAATGTCATTATACCAGTCTGATCTTCCAACGCGATTCAATTGTCCTTTATTTGTTTGTCTGTGGTTTGGCATCAGGTTCAAAGTGAAATGGCTCAATAAACATATCTTTCCCTCCTCAAAATATTCAAATTCCTCTTCATCCTCAGAACTATAGGATTTGTGAGTGTCCGCCATTGTTGTATGCCGATAGGCGCTAACCCGTCCAGTTAAATACAATGCTCTGCTCATATTAGTTCAAATAAAACAGTTCTCTATTCGTATTAGTTCAGTTCCATTCACTCCAACTTCATTTCATATTAAACTTTCAATCATGTTTAATATCAGCTGAATTGCGAACAATGCCCTTAATATATATAATAGTTAATTAGAATTAATTTATTATTCAAATTATTACATTTCTATTAAATTAAATTTGTTTCTGATTATTATATTTCTTCTAATTATTGGATTTCTAGTTATTATGTTTATTTATTGTAATTATTGTAATTATTAAACATGTTTCTTAAAAATATGTTTATTGAAAATATTGCTAAAGTACTGTCATGTTTTTTTCATCTGGAAAATTTGAAATGACACTGAAAAAAAGTCTGTTCTGCTACATTTTATTCCATCCGGTTCCATTCAGCTTTCAGTTAATGTAGCCTATTTCAGTTCAATATGCTCATACTAGTACATGCCATATAAATGTCTATTGTCTGTTATGTAATGTCTAATTTCAGTGTTTCCCCGAGAACAATTTTATTAGTGGGTGGCTTTGTGGACCGGGAGGGCAGTGTTATATAATTATTAATTATATAATTATATAATACAATTCTTTTCACACCTCTGCTGTAATACTTACATAAAAAACGAAACACAACAAAAACCTGCTTTAAGTGTGCACAGACAAAAATTAAATACAACTAAATAACATTACATTAATTAATTAATCATATTTTTTTCAGTTAGGCTACTGAATATTTCAAAATGTCTCAGGTTTAGCTTTAAGATGACTGAACATGGAATACATTAGCCTAATTCAAATATCGATGATATCTCACCTTAATAAAAATCCAATCCAACAAGTCTAGTCAATCATTATTTTACAACCATTTTCTTTTACAGTGTCCTATTCTCACTTTGATTGTTGTAGGCTCATGTTTAAAAGTGCTGATTTGGCATGGGTGACAATTGAGTGAGGCTGTGATATAGACATGGGGAAACTGTTCTTTGATCAACTCTGTAGGCGTCTGCTTGCTCGTGTGGCGAAAATCAAACTGACGTTCCTCAAAATGCTTTGCTTAGAATGGAAGAGAACCAGTGTCATGTCGTCTCAATGTGAGCACATTTCAGAAAATAAAGTCAAATGTAAACTTTACCACCATGAGCTAACATACTCCAACAGCAGTCCAATGCAATAACGATGCAAAATCATGTAAGATATAAACACTTGACATTGATAACTGTGTAGCATCCGCGTTATCAGCTTGCGCCGGACCGCATCTAATTCTCAGCTAACATCAATATGAGCGCTTTCACTTTGAAAAGGTGCGACTAAAGTGTTACTGTTCTTATTAAAGGAAAGCTTTCTGGACATTTCTTGTTGTCACTAAAAATATATTCATTTAATATTTAGCCT
This sequence comes from Synaphobranchus kaupii, assembly GCA_029718625.1. Classification (NCBI taxonomy): domain Eukaryota; kingdom Metazoa; phylum Chordata; class Actinopteri; order Anguilliformes; family Synaphobranchidae; genus Synaphobranchus; species Synaphobranchus kaupii. Next base: position 33,633,813 of record CM056379.1, read on the forward strand.
TTGATAGCCTACCGTTATAGCCTATCCTCTCAACGCATTTGAAATTGTCCGCTCTAGTACCACCTTTTCGTTATTTTCGCTCGTCTAGAGATCACAGTATATGATTTGAAGTCCGCTTTGTGGCTGCTTTTACAACTTTGTATTTAAAGGCACGTCATTGTTATAATTTGGGTAGCGCGTCGGTTTAAATCGGCGATTGGTGGCCCGCCCACTTATAACACTGAATTTCTCTTCCCAAAAAAATGTTCTTTGCTTTTTCAAGCCAACTTGAAGTTTGTCTTCAAACTCTCTTTTCTAGTTGTCCTTGAGTTTCCTTTTATTATTATCATTATCATTATTATTATGATAAACGACACATTTATGGTACAACACACATTTCAAAATTGGACATATGACAAATAATTTAGATAAATCTTTCAGGCCCAAGTCTCAAATGATGTTCATTATGTTTGTAGATTAAAAAAAAGCTGGAACTCCCTGTTGTTCTTCAAAGTACTAATTTCTCCTGCAAGACAACCAGTGCTCATTAAGCAAGCCTGATTAAAATTATATTATCTGAAACCAAACACAAACCTCAAAGCCAGCTTTCTTTTTATGACAGGGAACCTGATGTTGTCCATCTTAACTTGTTTTTACACACTTGATAAATCTGTTTTTGCTTGGATTATGTTTTTAAACCATTTACACAGTTGTGTAACTATACTCTTAGAAGTTGATATATAATAGCTGCATGTAAAGGTACTGGCCAAAAAAGGTGTAAACACCCATGTGAAGTCACTTAATAGGGCGTGGACCCCAATTTCCACCAGAAGAGCTTGTATCAGATGTGACATAGGCTACGGTTACACTAGTCAATTCATGCCACTTCTGAAATCAGAATTCCAACATCCTATCACATCAGGCCAGATTTGAGTTGCGTCCACATTTGACAGTTCAATCCGACCTCTGCGATCAGATCGCAATTCGGATTTCATTAACCCGTCCAAAATCTAAATATCGTATTAAAAAAGGAAACAGCATTCCTGGAAAATGACGTTTGGTGATGTTGTGCTTCTTTTCATTATGTTCACGTTGTTTAGTCGAAGTAGGACCTGCACAAGGCATGTACTGATGAGGAGGCAGCAGCTTGCTAATAATGCGAGTGTTGCAATTCTAGTTGCATCAGCTGTTTCGGTGGAGAGTAGGTTGTGGGTCCGCGAACATAGACAGCACTGTCTTGTGGAACCATATTGTACATAATTTCATGGACCCGACTGGGTTCTCAATTTCCGTAAGCGAAAGCACACCTTTACCTACGTTTGTGAAGTTGCAGCCTTGTCTTTACCGTCAGCATACTCATGTCCGTGCACCTCTATCTACGCACAAACGAGTGGCTATCGTGCTGTGGTGGTTTGCCACAGGGTCAAGCTACCATGCCATTGCTCATTTGGTTGGGGTGAGCAAAGCATCAGCGGGTCATATATAGGTCTAGTCCATAAGGTATCTGATGCCCTCTACAAAGTGTAGGCTACAGAACCCGAGGACTAAAGCATGGGTGTGATTATTGACGTTTTTCCGGTGAATGTGTTTTGAGACTAACTGCAGCCATAGTCTCTACCAGCATCTGGAATTCTGTAAGAGGGACGTAGCACCATTGATTCATGAGAAAGTCCATCAACTTATATGGAAAGCACCGCCTCACACATCTAGAATCTACCAGAGATGCTTGCTTGCATTCAGCTGTAGAGACTGAGAAGGCCAAGCCATATGGATAACATTGTTGTCATGCTCATCAAACGACTGAGTGACCACATAGACTCTGTGGATAGGGGCATTGTCAGTAATGCTGCAACATGGGATGAAGGTGATCGCTCTGAATCATTAAGTACTGATTGTCATCACCAGTGACCTCTCATTCTAAGAGGATGAGTACACCCAAGCCATGGCAGGAAATTGCACCCCACACCAGTACAGAATTGCTAGAAGCCTTCACTGTTGGAACCAGTCAGGCCTTGTTGATAACATGGTGAAATATTATTCATCTGACCATATCACATTTCTCCACTACTCAGTAGTCAATTTCCCATGTTCTTTGCACCAGTGCATATGTGCATTTCCAAGTGTAATGAGGAGCACTTCAACCTGACTGTGGTATCCTGCTCTACAGAGTTCTCAATGGACCATTTTTTGATGAAACTGCTTGCTCACACTCTAGACAGAAATTTTCAGTCAAGCAATTAAAGAGTTGCCTGCCTGTATAGCCTTGCGCCTCAAAACAAATATACAGCCATCACTATCTGGGAGTATGCACGACTGCACGTCCAACAACATGTTGACCTTAGTTGATGATGTCTTTCCCTGGGCGTTCCATGTCAACATCACCTTAAAGACTGTTTCATGTAATATCAACAAGTTGAGCTGTCTTCATTACTGAAGCTCCTCATACATTCCCAACTATTCCCTCATTAAGAGTCACTGAGGCCTCATATTCTAGCAATGCTATCTGTAATTATAGGCAACCAGGCCTGCCCAGCATTTATGTGCACAACCATCAGCATCTTGGGATGTTAATCGCTTAATTAACTCAGGAACCACACATCGCACCTGTGTAGAAGCACCTGCTTTCAGTATACTTTGAATTCTCATTTTACCCAGTTATTACCAGCTTTTTTGCCACTACCAATATAATGGTACTGTATATTTTATTAAAATCTATGATTTTATATTTTCCTTAGCATTTGAAACAAAACAACCCATGTAGGTATAGAAAGAATATTAAGGGGTATTGCTAAACATTGACTCTCCTTAACATTAAAAGGAGAAATATCCTTTTTTCTGTAGACTTTTAATATGCCTATGAGTTATAATCTTCAACGTTATTTCTCAACAAGAGCTTGTGGGTTGTAGTTCGGCGAGAATGGTAGTGCAATCACACTGGAAGAAATGTTCACTTAATCTGTAAAAATGTAATATTTATCATCTCTGCCTAGTCTGGCAGGTATGTGGCCTGCAATAGATGCTTTTGTGTAAACACGGGTTTAGCAGTGCGATGGGGGTGTGTCAATAAGGACATTCGGTGCCCTGCATGTTTGGCGTCAAGTGAACTCTTTGCAGTTTTGTCAAATCATACCACCTTTTTAACTCAAACGCTGGTGCTCTTTGCTATGTTGGTGACATTATTAAAATACACATAATATTATAGAACATGGGGATGCAGGAAGAAATGTGCGTTTGTACGGTAGAACCTCTGCGACACAAACACGTGAAGGTCATGGAAATGGTGTGAAAATTGGTTTAAAGCTAGACTTTTTGGCGGAGCTTGATAACTGGTAAGGCATAGCTACGCATGGTACTTCAGGTGTCACGCGCCGTTTGGCTGACGAGTCAGTCCATCGCTCTGAGGTTTTATCTCTGAGGTCCTACCGCAGAGGTGGGCTACAATGGCCATATCTGTTCCCGGCCTTATTTACTTAATTAGCCCTAACATTCATCCATCTGACATTTTAGCTCCATTTCTTGATAAGCGCATGAATGACAGCCGTGCTTGTGTCCCTAAACCCTGTATGAAATGATTTACTGTGAGCTAATTTATGAGTGAACCAGTGTTGGTGTACACAGCCAATTCATTTAGCCAGGGTAATGGGTGGAAACAAAAACCTTAATACACACCGGCCCCCATTTCCCACCCCTGTCTTACGGTATGTATACACACTGGTTTTGGCCATGTTAAATCTTTGTAACTTTCACTACAATCTTATGGAGTAGATAAGTTGGTGCTGTATCATGTGAAAATACCCTGAGCATATATAATGCTAATGCAACACGCTGATTGTTGAGGAGGTTGGAGAGGCATGGGAGAAGAAGGACCTGTTGTATGCCAATATATAGCCAAGTATAACCAATTAAACATAGTTGAACTGGTGGTTGGTGAACATGTTGTACATTTCTTACATAGCATGGTAAACTCAAAAATGATATGGTTAATTATAAAAAAGTATAAAAAAGTATTTATAAGTATTGTTTTTTTTTAAGTATAAGAAAAATTAGATATAAATAATAAAGCAATAGGCCAACATGAACAAATATTATTCTACTTCCTCTGGTTCTCAATCTCTACATCATTTTCCTGATGAGGCATATTTGAGGTGCCATGAATGTGCACAAGGTGACACTGCACCTCCCAGATAAGTATATCAGTTGCTTCTTGAAAGAGGTGCTCTTGATGTAGCCTCTTGCTATTTGGCACTTTCTCTTTAGTGGACACACATTAGTGGGGAAAAAACCCATGCTTCTCAAAGCAAAACCTGCCACGGCCTATCATGGGAATATCTGAAGGAATTGCCATTACCATGCCACTTTGACCAGCTTAGCAGAATTAATTGCCAACTCAATAAAAGTAGAACACCATTTCACTTGTGCAAAATTGTCTGGCCAAACAGAATATGTAACCGTGCAAAAACTCTAAGCATTCCACTACAAAACATTTAAAATCTCTGCTTCGATTTAGGGGTGGGAAGGGGTAGCACATTGTCTATGAAGAGTCTACAAGTTCACTTGCCAGTGAGGGTCAGACATTAAATTGCCAGTTCACTGCGGTGTTAATGCACTGTGGGAAAAGCGTAATTGGCCATAATGAAACCAAATCACCAACAAACCAGCAGGTCATTTATTCTTCTATATATGAGTTCAAAAGTCACACCAAATGAGCTGTAAATTCAACTAAATAAACATTTGTAGACTATGTCTCTGTTGGCCTAGAGCCTGGAATTCACTGCTGAAATCGAAAATAGTGTCTGGTCTGGAAAGAGGTGCATATGCCAGATTAAGAATTTGCTTGATTTTTATTTAATTTTAGTATGTTACATTTACATTATTTGTTCATTTGTTTACATTTTCAAGGAGCATAGTTTTACTAATTCCTTTAGCAAGTAACTCAAATATAGGTAACATACACAGTAGCTGTGCAGGTACTGTCTCTGTTCTCCCATGACAAAATGGCCGAAAGCATCAGTACACTCAAAACATGGCTGTAAGGGAAAAAAATAACAAATACTCAAAAGGATTGGTTTCTTCAAGCATTACTCACGGATAACCCCACTGATGGGACTAGTGTGACTTGTAAGGATATACTTTTCTTGTGTCTGACACAAACCTTCCACAATATGGAAGCACATCTCTAAACATTATCATTCCAGCGCCCATGCTCAAGTACCCAGAGTGGATGGCAGTCGTGTTGCTGTTCGCCTTTTAGAGCACAGCGTGAGATCAATGAATGGTAAACACTGATAATTGTAGTGTCCACAGTCAGTGTGAAATTGATTTGGATAAAGAAGCTGATCTAAATTCTACCACAGAGCTGTTTCCTTCATCTTGCTTTCTTTTGTCTCTGATTTTCATTGGCGAAGTCATTTAGGTTTATATTGTTTTTCTGTTCTGTTGTGCATTGCTGTTTTTCACTTTCTTTTTTTATGTGCTACTCATTTGTGAAGTTTCAGGTTTTTACATAGTACACCAACATTTAATTATTATTATTTATATAATCAGCAAATGTGCTTGATTTAGTCTCAGATTAATGTTGTAGTACGTACCTTGATTTATTTTTTGTAAATATTTTTGATTAAACAGACTAAATGTAGCCATGCTACATTTAGTCTGTTTAATCAATTTTCTGTTGTTTTTCAAAGTCAATTGTACTAATTAATGGAACATAAACCTGAGTTAGTCCTGTGTAATTTAATCTGAAGAGATATTTTAGAATAGAAGCTTGAAGACTTCTGATTAATGCCACAATGAAAAGGTCCTCCTCGTGTTTGCCTTTTTAAAAGAAAGCAAAGGTTATTCCGTTAAACACTTCAAGATTTATTCTTCTGTTTTGGCACATCTCATAGCCTATTGATCAGTTAAGACGGCAGGGTTTGAAAGCAAACAGAGGGGTTGGTAACTGATCCTAATCAATTAATTGATCCATCACTCTGACCTTATGTATGGAAAGTGAAGTGAAATCTTTAAGGTTCTACATTTGCTACTCTAAATGACTGAATTGTTATTTTAATTGAAACTCCCTCTCCCAGTCTTTTGTTACAACTGTCCATTATAAGTAGGAAACACATATTTTCAATTATACTGCCACAGTCCATCTCTTCTGGAGGGCAGCTGATGTATGCAGTCATTAAAGGAGACATTGGGATAAAAGCATTTTATAACAGCAATGGATACAGGATATAATCCTGTCATTTACACTTAGTATGAGTACGGTTTCCCAGATTTTCTTAATATTGAACTTGTTTTTCTTCAATTTATACAAAACTCGTTTGTTTATGACTGGCAACAATTCTTGCTTTTCAAGTACTGAGAAGAGGCTCAATCATTGTAAATCCTTTTAGGTGTGCCACTGCTCTTGCATGAGCTGGGCTAAAATAGGTAGTAGAGTACTGCACCAACATTTTACAAACTCCATATGCACTCAGTGTATGTGTCCCTTTATCAGATCAAAAATCAAATCACATTTCTAATTATTAAGATTATTATTGTTGACTTAAGAGTTTGCAGTGTACTAAAATGTGTACTAATGTATTACAAATTACGTTGTATTACTAGAGTTCTACAAATTATGTTTCCCCTGTAAAGGTTCAGTTTATTAGTTTATTCATTAATATTTGTGTTATAGCAAATACAGTATTGTGTTTGAAATAGCTTTATTGAAAAGACTGAATGTTGAAGTAACAGAGACAGATCAATGTGCTTATTAGCAGAAACAATTTGTTTGTTCTCACCTTGCCTTTTTCCACTGATGTAGATGTTTGGTTACTCCTCCTCAGTGCTTAGACAACATTTTCTTCATGCCCCTATAATACTATCAATTTAATGTACTTTGCCTGGCTAACATTATCCCAAGTGAACATGTAGCTAGCTTAATTCATTTGGAAGATAGATGTATGGACACACTGGAAAACAAGGCTAGTTTATTGGCAGTAATGTCTTAGCAACATTCTGACTACTGAAGTCAAAACAAATTCATTGTAGCAACGATATTTAGGTAATGTTACCAGTGAGGAGAAATCACTATTTATAGGTAAGGAGTTAGCTATTACTAATGTTATGCTTTGACAAACACAGTGTAAGGTAGAGATTAGAGAACCAGTTTGCCATTATGTCTGGTTTATTGGCTAACTCCATGGGTAAATGCATTTGTTTGCATACACAAATTGTTGCACTTCTTGGAACTGTTCATAGACATCTCTGAAAGAGAACCGTTTCTATAATTTGTGAATTTCCCAAGTTGCTAATGTGGGGTGAAAAGGTATCAGTATATTGTTGGCTAGCAATGGAATCAACACTGGTTTCAGAAATTATTTTTAGAATGTTTCATACTTGCATTTAATGTAAAAATAAATGAATAAATAAAGGCACGGGGCCCACAATAGTTTCTGTAGTATGTCTTATAGAGTTAAGCCTCACTTGCCTTATTTATTGTAGTTACTTTGTATTTTATCTTCTTTATGGGGCATTTATTTTAATTTAGCATATAGTACATAAATATAAGTGAAAACATTCTCCGATTAAGCTAGATATTCAAATCATTGATTTAATTGAAATCATTGAGCTGAAAGACATCATCTTACTTTAAAATTAGACAAAATAATGCGGTTTTCAAATAAGTGTACATAGTCCTTGTATAGAGTTATACCCCAGCTTCCTTCTAACACTGTGGAGAATGAAAGCTAATTATATGCACTTCCCAAATATATGTAAATTGAAATAATAAACATTTTTATTTACAAAGCACTAAAAGAAATAGCGCCCAGATCCCTCTCTGGTTCATAAATGTGTCTCCCTGTTGGTGAGGCAACTAGCCGGAACAAACACCAATCAGCAAAACATACAAATACACAAAAGCCCACACTGGACCTTGTAGCCGTCCATGCTGAGGGCTTGACAGCAATGTGCGCTGCGACTTGTAACCCTCTGCAGCAGACAGGCCTACTCCTGGGCTGCCAGCCAAACTCAGCCAAACAGACACAGCAAGCTGGCCCTCAGTCATCCATGGACAAGGGAGACGCCTGAGACACTTAACCAAAAAATCTGGATTCTGCTTTCTATGATACCGCACTCGTATCTCAAGCTGAAAAAAACAAGACATTCCCTCATTTTTATCAGCACTGTCACGACCATCAGCTTCTGTCCCCCCCCCCATGGTATAGGCTAGGAATCATCAAAGCTTGTGTGTGATACATTTGCTGTTTCATGTTGGCTTGCTGACAGAAGGCCGAGGCTGGTGTATAACGTGTCTCTGTAGGTTATTGTTAAAATTGAGAGGCCTATTCAGGCTACTCAGGAGGAGATTGAGAGGGAGGCAGAGAGCTCTTGATCATGGCGCAAATTGATTTCAGCTTAAGGAACACTGCTGAGAGGGCCGGGGCATTGCGCAAGCAGTTTTGTCAACTTGAACTACCCGTGGGGACATGGGGAAATCAGCCTTTTATTTGTTGCTCCGGCCCAATTTACATGAGATGTTGAGAGTACCCACTCTTCCCAAATTAAACTTATAGATATTTGTTCTCTGAGGGAGTAGTGAAACAAAGAAAAACACTTAAGTATTTTGTGTGAGGGAATCTAACTGAGATTAGTGCCTATCTCCTCTGTCGCTCTTTCTTTCTTAAAACTACTTTAAGTAATATAAGAGCCACAGGCAAACTTAACCGATTTTCTTCCAATATAGCTGACAAGCTTAGAGTCTTATATGACATTCTGTTGGTTACTGGGAACATAGAAATAACCATAAGATTTTTGTGAGAAATTGATTTTTTAGGGAAATATGAGATGGGGAAAAAAAATCTCACGCTTGCATTTTGCTTCACCGAATTAGCACACCACTTAAGTTTAACATGAACAGGCTCTTGTTTACTCAACCACAAATTAGCCTGTCCTGGATTTTCTGTGTCCACTTAAAATAACTAGTTAGCTGTATCCTAGAAATTTTTTTTTTCAAATTTGATTTATGTTTCAAAATAGCATGGTTTTTTATTTATTTTTGATTTCACAATGTTCTGAAAATATGCACTTAGATATTTAAAGCAATTTCTAGCTAGCCCTTGTTTCAAACTAAACCAGTAAACCTAACACATAATCCATCATTGTTAACTACGCTAATCTCAAATCTGCCTGGGCCATCTGTTGCATTTTCAAGCATGATTTCCACTCATTTTGTAAGCAGTTTTCAGAATCCAAGTTGGGCAAAGTGATTGAAAGTTGTTATTAGGTGTTAATATCTTTAACCAACCTTTAACCATAATTTACAGAAAAAAAATCAGTAATAAAGTAAAGAACTCATGCAAGAGGCTTTCCTAAAAGGAAGATGACCTGTGAAAAATATTTTGTCATAATTCATTGTGCTGCAAGTATGGAAGCTACATAATTACGGAATCTATGCATATACTGTATATGATACCATTTTATTTTTAAATATGATAATTTAAGTAATTTATATAATCATTAGAATTTAATCCTCTAGAAAATCATCATTGTAGTGGCAGTTTGTCTTCATAATTAAAGCAAGATAGCTTTAATTCCTCCAGATGGAGAATCCAATTTATCCAATGTACCATTTCTTGTGAAGTGGGGCAGTCATGATCCTTCATTTGTTGTGTGTCCTTGTGACAAGTCACTGTGCAAAAAAGTAAACACTCCTCCACGTTGTTGCCTTTGAAAATCGGTAATTGATATAATTACAGTATCTCCCATATTGTGAACACGAGCCACTGCATTTGAAAGGTTACCACACGATAACAGCTTCAGATTCAATGTAACAAATTTAAGCATTAACTATTTTTAGTCACTTACACCATAAAACTATACATTCTGCATTTCAGCAATGTTGTACATTTACACAAAAAGATAGTGGAAAACCCCAGGCCAGTTGTAGGACAGAGGTCAATACCAACATTGAAAGATACATTTGTTCATTTATCTGATTTTAGCTATGAATTTTCCAATTTGAATATGTCTTTTGCCATGTCAGTAACATGTGACATACTCTGTTTATCCTTGAGAGTAAGAATAAAGCCATACCAGTGGGGAAAGGATGACAGAATTGCTATTACAATGATAATGCTAGCATAAACAGCGCCATACACAATTGGAATAGTAATGATCGTACATTGTCTTTGGACTCTGTCCACATTTGGATAAACAATAAAGTTTTTTTATTGAGGCCTGTCTCGGTGGCATAGCCTGGAAGAGCACCGTCCACATACTCATTGCAAGCCCTGACGTCGGCGGTTCAAGTCCGGCCGCGCAACCTTGGTCGCATGTATTTCCCTCTCTCTTGCTCCCCATTCTTCTTGTCTCTCTACACTGTGCTGTCCAGTAAAGCTGAAAAGCCCTTAAAATTATAATTTAAAAAAAAAAGTTCTAGTTAATCATGTGACTATGAACTCTAATGACACTATTAGTAAATCTAATGAAAGGTTTCAGTGATTACAGCTAGTGCAAAATTAGTTATAAAATAACCAATTTATATTTATATATTTTTTTTCCCTTGGCATAGATATTTTAAAAGAGCACGCAAAGTGAATTGAATTAGTGAATAAGCTGGCCGTCAGTGATATGAGAGACATCCTTGGGAAACTTCAGGGGGGAAAGCTATGATCACAGAAATGTGGAGTACTCTGTGAGCTCCTATTACCTAAGTTACTAACTTCAGCATGATTAATTAACTGGCATACACTGCTATTGAAAACACCCATGGTGCTTCCCGGAAAGTGTTATTTAGCTAAATTTGATCAAATTAATTTTCAGCACCACTGATGTAATGTTATTAATCCTTTAATGTGCTTTAATCATAACCCTTGTCATTCATAATTTGATTTATGTACACGTGAAGAATGCTATTGTGCTACTGTATATTCATATGGAGGAAATATTGTTTCAAATGGAATTAACAGTACAATAAAAATTTAATGGAGATACTTTTTCTGTCATTTCCATGTACTGTCGATTCTATCAACATGACAATTATCATAAAGCCATTGCACATAAATAATGAAGGCAGTAATTTCACTGTAATCATTACAAAGACAAAGTAACCAAGCAGTACCTTTCCCTCCCAGTAAAGAAGAGACTATAATTTTTGATGGAATATTCCTTATTTATGTCAGTTAAAAGTGGACATATTGTTTTCTGTGTGAAAACTTGTGAAAAGTGCACTTTTCCAAGTGTGCTTTGGAAAAATTTTTGTTTCAGCAAGCCACTAAACTTACTTTGCCATATATTATTTCCATTTGCAGAATATGTAAATATTCTAAATAAATAATGTTACAACTTGAATGGTTTAAATATACTAAAATGGTGAGCTCTAGACTGTGGGTTTTATGTTTTTAATTACTTTCATTTGACCCAATGGTGATATTAAGCAAATTTTCTAACTTCGGTTTTTGAGTATTCTTCAAAATAATTAGTATTGAACAGTCCTGAAAATGTCTTCCTTGAATTCAGTTGCCTCATCACCCTTCCTTTTAATTTCATTTCATTGTACTCATTAGAAGCCATGGACTTATTCATACAAATACAGAGTTACATAATAAAACCATATTATTTCAAATGGTTCTGTAGTTATAGCTACCTTAAGTTTAACTTTAGTGTCAGAACATACCTTTGCCACCAGGAATCTGTATCAGTCCCTGGTTTATTTACATACCAGTGGGCATTCATGTCTCATGCCATGCCTCTATGTGATTCTCTAGCAGACAGATGATGCAGCACAGACTGACGGCCAGCAACAGACGCAGTCCTCCGAAAACACAGAAAACAAAACGCAGCCCAAACGACTCCACGTCTCCAATATTCCTTTCAGGTTTCGAGATCCGGACCTCAGGCAAATGTTCGGTGTAAGTATGCCATCTTTTCTGCTTTTAGCACCGGAAAGTTTAGTATGGAATGTGATTGTTTTTTTGTTTTTTTATATTATTGTGTTATCACACGATCATACCTGGCATGCAAAAACACTGATGAAGGCAGCCCGCTGCCGAAACGTTTGCGAAGTAAATTAATCGCGCTGGAGACAAGTGTGCCAACCTTTTCTTAACAATTAAGGTCACCAATGTTAGATACAGTACCATATCATAGCAGTTTGTATTTTTCCTGAGATAAAGCATCTGCTTTTATTTCCTTTACAGCAATTTGGTAAAATCTTAGATGTTGAAATCATATTTAATGAACGGGGATCCAAGGTATGTGGTCTATATCTTTTTCAACTGCACGCTTTCTTTCCTGTTGGGAATCATGTAGATATGAATAATGATGAAGAAAGAAAAACTGAGCTTTCCCATTTATGAACAAAGTACAAGCATATTACGGTTCAGTGTGTGTTTTTTAAATTATTATTATTATGTGGGCAGTATGTACACTGTAACTGTATGGGAGTGACACATGTAAGTATCACATGATGTCAGCTACTGTGTCATTTTAATAACTGACTATACGACTTTGTAGGAACAACACAATGTTGGGCTTAATGTTCCAACATGGCCATTTAAACATAGACCTCTCTTCAATTGGGATCATTCATTCGGTTTTTCTTACTTCATATCAGGTGCATGGTTTTAACAATTTGAGAGCTTCAGATTAATATAAGCCACCTCAGCGTGTGTTCAATCTAACATAAAGTATTGTGTATATGTATCTGTGACCTCATGCACATTACAGTAACCACACCTAATTCCTGCTATAATGTTTTTATGATGTTACCTTGTAAAACATGCTGCTCACATATGCTATTTTTGATACCTACGTTTACATCCCAGCATATATTGCCATCTTGAAAAAACAAAGCATCGACCAGCATTGCCAGATTTGACAATGACCACATTCAATGGGCCACTGGGGTTTAGCAATCTCACTTTGGACAAAGTTAATGAATGTGAATGAATTACCATAAACTTTTAATTTATGGTATTCATTTTTTCAGAATTAATTTTCTGTTAATGTTTCCTGCATAAATAATTCCATTATTAAACAAAACGATTAGTCTTAGAGACACAACAACTATACTATAGCTACATGCTACCTGCAGATTGATGTCTGTTTGTTACACTTCCACCCTTTACTTGATAGGTGATTATCAAAAAATTGATTTATGCATGTATGTTGAATGTGAAGAAGCTCTCACCATGTTAAAGTCAGGAGCACAATTAATCTGCTATTGTATGTATGTTTGACTGTTCTAAATTGTGAACACAAGGCTTATCCAATGAGAGTCAAGTGAGTTTTGATAGATGACCTGATACAAAACATAACAGATGTTATTTGGTTGATGTTACATAGAACAGTGGCATAGACACACATGCAATTTCAAATCAGATTAATAACGTGAGGTATATTGTTTATTTTTACTAGATATGTGCATTTCAGTCAGAGTTAGTTGTCATTGCTCATCTCTTTATTTCATTACATGTTTAGTAAGTGACATTTAACAAAGTGGTTTGAAGTTAAAATATTATTTTGATTGTTCTGTTGTCATGAGTTAATGCTGAAGTTTGGAAAATATGTTATTTGGACACATTTTAAGGGTCTCTTTATGCTTTTAGATGCCCTCTAGTAAATGTCTTCTATTTAGAGTCAATAATTAATAATGAAATAAAAAGAACAAACTCCAAGTCTATAAATATTAATGTTAAAGCTCTTTGCTGACAACCATGCAATATATTGATAAACCGTTTCTAACAGCATAAGCAGGCCCTTATAATGTGATCAATTTTTAATGTTTCCCTAATGTTGCATGAAGAACAGTGTTATCACTATAGCACGACTTGTTCTTCAGTATTGTGGCAGTGATCAGTTTTGAGCACAAGCTATTTCCGTTTATTATTTCTTAATATAACACATTATGTTGTTCCGTTGTTGTTGCTGGGATTTGCATGTAAAAGGATTTGTTCACTTTCCGTTTTCATAATTCTAGTCTCTTATGCTTTTGAATTCTGTGTGGAAACACTAAATTTACTTTGATCTCCATTGTTGGAGGATTTGTTTTCTACTGTTATGACCTGTTTAAGGTGTTTTTTTCTTTATTTCACTTTCAGGAATTTTAATTTAGTTTTATTTAAGTGATTATCTCTTCGGGTCTCTAATTCTAAAAGATGACATTGTTCACATTGGTTGCTTATTGATTGTGCATCTCAATGCTGATTTATGTTGTTTTTTTTTCTTCAATTTGCATGTACAGAGCAAGAGGCAAGACATGTTAAAGCACAATGAACCTTCTCTGTAAAATAATGATAATAAGTAACAGAGTCAATTCTGGTCGGTGATGGAATTAATAATGTGCATGTTGTTTTCCCCCCCTCTCCCGCCTGCATGTAGGGATTTGGTTTCGTAACTTTCGAAAATAGTGCTGATGCGGACAGGGCGAGGGAGAAATTACACGGCACGGTGGTAGAAGGCCGTAAAATAGAGGTGCATGTTACAAATATTTCCCTTCTCATCTTTTTTTTATTTTTTATAAATGTCTGCTTCACTCTCATTTTGTTGTTTCAGATGCATCATGTGTCTCTTCATGTGCTCCCCTTCCCTCCCCCATATATATTTTTTTAAATTTTATTTTCTCTCTCTCTATATATATATATATATAAATATATATATACATATATAGTTTTGTATTTGTTTTGTATTTATTTATTTACTTAAGGGAGCCACTATGGCCTTCTTTACGTATTACTCTTAAGTTATTTAATTTGGCTATTATTTATGTACAGTTGACACAGAGAAATAAGGTTATGATTTTATATGTTTAAAGTGCGTATAACATTTTTAAAAATGGGTGCACTAACTTCCAAAGAAAACGTCAGACAATAGAAAATTGTGTAGTTATGGTCAGTTTATTGCAGGGTTGATGAGGGATATGCGGTGGCTTGAAACTAAGAAAAAAAGTATCAATTGGGATTGTAGGATTACATTCAAAATACAATAAGTGAGAGGAAACATTAATCCAAATTTGAGCTTTGCAGCTTGAGCTAAAATTTGACTTCATCCCACACCTCTTTTCATAAAGAGTAAGTACAGAAACAAGCGAACAAAATCTAAAGTCATAAACATTGTCACCACTGATTCCCACTCAACACTGTCTTCGCCTTTAAAAACGCTATTTTCTAGAGTAATTCCGATATTAAGTGGTGTAGTCTTTGAGTAAGATGTTGCATATTTTGCCTTTTCATTTTCCTCCTTTTCAACGATAGCACATAGGGCCCTCACCAAACTCTCAGTAACCATGGTAACTGTATACATACACATGCTGGCGATGGTGCCGAATGGTAAGTGGAGAAGTCCATCTGCCGTTTCACGTATTAAGCTGATACCACGTGAATTTTTTTGACTTGTTGTTATTACGTTTCTTGATGCTATTTTATATTGGTACGCCTGTACTTGAGTGTACGTTTAGCAGCCTGAGAGGCACTGATTGGATGGAATTTACTTGTGCACATCTTACTCAGATTGTTAACTCCATTATTGTGTTAAATAATGCACCCTCTTTTATCCTTTTTTTAGCTGTGGTTTAAGCTGGAATGTTTCTTTTATTTTTGTTTTGGTTTGTTTTGTTTTTTATTATTACTGCAATGAAACAAAAGGCTCTTGTTCCAAGTGTTTGAATGCTAAATGTTGCTTTTTCCCAATGGTACTTCTCTTCTAACGGGTTATGTTGCACACTGCTAAACTTGTTTGTCCCCTTTTGACATTTTCTTTGTGTTCTAGTACCTTGTCTCTCTTCCCTTTTCCACTGCATGTTCCTTCATAAATATATGATTGTTTATTTTTCTCTGATTTCCTTTTGTATTTATCATGAATAACGCATGCTTTGAAATTTATTACCAGTATAATATGCAATTACATTTTTGATGCAATTACATTTTTTTGCTTTTATTTTTAACAATGCATTATTATATTGCTTTAATGTAATTGATGTACATTAATTGTTTTGTTATGACAGTAATCATACTGAAAGTTTTGACATTTGATGTTGTTGCATTTTTAAATGATAGCCTATATTATTTAATTTGTGTACTGTAATTACTGCAATTAAATAAATGCATGCTATTTTTAAGACACAAATATATGATGAGTCCAATATATGAGTCCAAACCCAACACTCCATTGTTAATACTAACAATGCCTTTTTTGTGCTTAGGTTAATAATGCAACAGCACGAGTAATGACAAATAAAAAGGCAGTCAACCCTTATGCAAATGGTAAGTTTGGAACACTTTCTTTATATTTTATGTCATAAGCAACCAATAGGCAGAATTCACAAGAGCAAGACTACAAGGGCAGGGGAGAAACACATCCATACACACATTGGCATCCATAAACACACGCATGTGTGCACGCGGACACACAAGAAGATACACGATAAATAATGATACATTCTTATATAAGGTGCAATAGTTTACAAAGTTGTACAATTAAAGTCTCTGCATATATAAGATACATAATGCTTTTCAAGCACAATCCCTTTCTGATATTATTTTAGCCAACACTCTTCCATTCAACTTGCTGTAATATTTGACAGGAATTACAGTTAGCATATACCATGTATTTACTGCACTTTAAAAATGTTTTCCATGAATTGTAATGGCCTGTGAAGAAAACTGATGAAAGAGACAGAACTGTGAAGTAACAAATACATACGGTAGCTTTAAACTTTCTTGAAAAACCAAAAATGTCAAATAGACCTTATTTGTATGTGTTTCCCATACATAACACACATCACAAGTCAATAAGCATGGAATAAAATCCTAGCACTTCATTACGCATGTCTAAATGTGTTGCTCAACATAACGAACAAAATACACTGTGATTAGGTCAATCCTTTCCCATAAGGATCAGTAAGCCCCTTTCATTTCAACAGTGCTGCACAACATGAACTAGTATTTATTTGACTGGACGTGGAAAGAAAGCCTTCGTCGTTGTATTATAACAGGTCTGCCTTGTTAAGCCTCGTACGACTGTGTGTAAATACATCACCTCTTAATTGTCTTCCAAATGTAAAGGTTAGGGCACATTTCAAGCAATGAGTATTTGGTGGGAGCTGCAACTTTAACTGTAAGGTTGAGCAGTTGTTTTTGTTGGAGGAGTAAGTGGGCTTTTAATGGGAAAGACTGGCAGGCCTGCTGGCTGGATTTATTGGAAATCAATCTGCACCCTCCCTTGCTAGAAATGGCACATGTATTGGAAGCTTTTGTAGCATTCCTTTTCCCCCACATCTTCAGATCAACTCATACCTATTTGGTCACCTCCGCTGTTGTCTATATCTCTAATTGTGTGGAATGAAGGAGAAGTGAGTTACTTGCTGTCCTCTGGACTGAACAGACCGCAGGGGAATTTCCACAAGGGTTTCGGCCCGAATAAAGGCGTTTGACTGTTTAAGTTTAGGTGGTCGTTAGACAAATATAAATATTGATTGAGCGTTTTTATCAGAGATCTTATTGTGTTCTTATTGAGATTTTACAGAAGCCAGTACATAGGGAGGACCTGACTGTTTACAAAATCATGCATGTAAATATGCTATGTCCTGCCAGCATGCTGCCATTTATTTTATTTTTATTTTTTGTTTCTTTGGATGTTTATCCACCCATTTGTAAATATAATATGTTTAACATATACAATCATAATCTTGTTTCTCTGCATCAATTCAATGTATATAATAGCCAAATTAAAGACATTACAGGGATTTAGCAGACGCTCTTATCCAGAGCGACTTACACAGTATTTGCATTTGTACATAATATCCATTTATACAGCTGGATATATACTGAAGCAATTCAGGTGAAGTACCTTGCTCAAGGGTACAACAGCAGTGTCCTACCTGGGAATCGAACATGAAACCTTTCGTTTACAAGCCCAGTTCCTTTGTTTATTGCTTTTTGCTGCCAGATTCAGCGATTTTCACTTTAATCCATTTAACCTATGAATATATATATACTGTGTACAGTGTTTTAAAAGCTAATCGTCTAAAAGTAGCTAATGTTTGTTTGCCGTTCACAATGTGGGTCGCGTGTCAGCTGATGATGATGTGACATTAAGTTCTTCCAAGTCTAGAGGTTGGGGTTCATTTCCCGATTCCTGGTTTCCAACATGGAACTCCTAGTTGGAAGTGTGTTTTATTATATTTGCCCTAGTAGGATATTGGGATTCCTAGCTGGAAATGAATAAACAAATGCAGCTAATGCGGCTTTGGCATGCAGTGCATTACACGGGATCCTGTCCGACTGACTCCCATACCCTGGGTGACGCGGGCACCATTGTGCGTGCGTTGCTTTTTGATTGTGGAGCTACGGCACTGGCACGGTCCGGATTCGATCACCACAGAGTGGTACCTTTAACCGAATGAGCCATCCAGTAGCCCCAGAGTGGTTTGCCCTATATTCAAAGGTTCAAACAAAGTTATATTATTAATGGACTCGAAGCTTGAAGTCGAAAAAAATAACTGCCGGTACTCATATGAGCCAAGTGTAGAAGTCCCGGTATGGGAGTTCCCATTTTTTAGCTAAGCTAACATGTTGAAAAGACAGGTTCCATTGCAGAAAAGCAGAGAGAAAGCAATACAACAAGAAAGGGCTCACTTGAATGGATTACAATACAGTGACTGTTGTGGGAATGAGAAAAAGAGAATCTCACAGGTGCACAAAAACTGCATATGTAGGACTTCTGAGAAGTATAGCGAAACGCTACAAAAAGTGCCGTAGGAGTCCCGGTACGGCATACCAGTCCGTTCCGGCCCACTTCAAGCACTGGATGGATTCTTACCAGGATTCAGCAGAAGTGGGAATTAGTAAGTTAAGGTTAACCTTAATAGAATCATTCTCACAATGTTCTTGAAACATTTTCCTGTAAACCCTAATGTTAAATATTATGATTGTGTATATCAAAACGCTTCATAATGGTTAGTCCGAATAATATTGATCATACTATTGATCCATATAGCTTATTCCTTGCTCGCACTACACACGGACAAGCATGTCTGTTTCGCCATCGTATAAGCAATCTGCCAAGTTGGAAAAGCAGGCTTTTAAAGGAAATGGGATGTGACATTTTGATTGGTTTATACGCCCAAGACACGCCTATAATTAATGAAGAGACTAAGTTCAGCCCATTTGCACGTTGGACTGTGCTTAGTGCTCAAAAAAATTTGCCATCTAACTAACAAAAGTGGACTTAGACATGCCCTAAATGCACTTTACGCCATGTGTTTAGACCGAGCGCTAAGATTGCCAAGATAGAGCCCACATTGTTAAATTTGACTTGATCTGGCTTCAGTCTTCCAAGTTTCTTTTTCTTTGACATTTCAGTAACGTTAATGTTACTGAGACCACAAAGTAGTTCTTTCTTAAGCTACATATGTATTTACTACATATAACTATTTTTAGAAGTGTTAAACAGGTCTCACTTACGTGCTAGTTTTCGTTAGCACGTCTATGGGGTTTTCCAGAGTTACATTACATTACAGGCATTTAGCAGATGTTCAGGAGCGACTTACACAACTTTTTAGCATTTTTTACATATTATCCATTTATACAGCTGGATATATACTGAAGCGATTCAGGTTAAGTACCTTGCTCAAGGGTACAACGGCAGTGTCCTACCTGAGAATCGAACCTGCAACATTTCGGTTACAAGGCCAGTTCCTTAACCATTATACTACACTGCCGCCCGAGTTGTTAGTAGTTGTTAGCGTTAAGCTAATCGGTAGCTTACCTTGAACAGCAAACTGTATTTCTGTGTTTGATTCCTAAGAGGAATAGCTGGTATTGTGTTGCATGCCAGTTATCATCAGTAAACATGTCAAACTTACCATTGGCTTCTATGGAAGCATGTCCGCGCCAAAATTCAAATGAAAATGCAAATCAGCGATTGGATTTAGTTTACATTCGATGTGCGCATAAACCATGACATAATTCAAATGAACATGAAAAAGGCCACTTTCTGTTTTCATTTGCAAGTTAATGTACGCACTTTATCTGACAATTTTAAAATGTTAATGCAAATCCATTCCACATTTAATTTTTCTCGCCCTTTACGACACAACCCTGCCATAATTTTAATGAAAATGAAAAACCACATTTGCATTAGCAGTTTCTTATTGCAATCGCATGATCCATGAAAAAAAGGAAATTATAATTCAATTCGTCATTTAACATATCGTTTTCATGCTTTTGCGGCACAAGAGTGACATAATTCAAATGCAATGGCATTGCAAAAAATCTGCCAAAAATCCGAACTGAACATGCAAACTGTCAAAGCTGCCCATCAAGGTGGGGCCTCGAAGAAAGGGGCATTACTGGGGACTGTTCAAACCACTGAACGATTCAATGGTTGTCTGTGATTTCGGTCGTCAGGCAGTTACCAGGCTAGATAGCGACATTTCCTAGTCCTCTGTGTTTGGGGATTATAGGCGAAATGCTAAAAAGTATAAAGTAAATGAGGTAGCCTAAATGTTACAATGAGCCTAGCCAGCCCATTGTTCCTACTAACTTAACCTTAACAGCAGGGAGGACTTGCCGTAAGGGGCAATAGATTTCCATTCACTGGGTTGGCTTAGATAAGGCTGTGTGATAAACCAACATTGGGCTATTGCTTAGCCTATACTCCATGTCACTAAAATAAAATAAGCAGGCTATCAATAAAATAGTATCTGAGTGGTAGACCTATTTAAATTAAAATGATTCTGTAGCCTGTATTCTTAAACGACTGAGCATAATGGCACTGTGCCAATACTGACGGATTATTATTATTATTATTACAGTACAGTGGATAGGCTACTGTCGGAACTCTGTAACTGTATTCGTACACCCTCTAAAAAGACCAATTGTTGCATTCTCTCAATAACCAAGAGCCTATTTAAATTGAACAAATTAAAATGTTTTGTGTAGGCTAGGCTACAACAGGAAAATCAGTGTCATAGAGGCTAACCGCCTCATCTTACAGTATTGAGATCTGGAAAGCTCCAGAGACTGTGCGAATAGCCTACCTAGTAGCCTACCAAAGATGGTGCATTGTGTTGTAGGATAGCCTATATGGTGTAATGTTATAATTAAATAAAAATATAATAATTTAAAAAATGTAATCATCTGTAGGCTATGTTGCTTCATGACTAGGCTAAATATAGATTATTACAATAGCCGAGGCTACAGGTAAAATTTCCAAGGTTGATAGGCCTGTGAGTACGGAGATCAAAATCGGTTGTGTCAAACCCAATGAATTATGTCCAATGAATTATGGTCGTTACTGTATACAAATTTGGCGTACCAAATGAGAAGATAATGGGGATAAAAAAAGGAAACTTTTGTGAATAACCAAGATTATGGTCGATTATACACTGCCCGGCCAAAATAAAAGTCGCCATTGCACCCGTCATGCATAGTGCCCACTGTACAAGCCTCTGGAGGCAGTGTTATGATCTGGGGTTGCTTCAGTTGGTCAGGTCTAGGCTCAGCAACATTATGCAGCAATAAAATGAAGTCAGCTAAGTACCTGAATGTACTGAATGACCAGGTTATCCCATCAATGGGCATTTTCCAGGATGACAATGCCAAGATTCATCGGGCTCAAATTGTGAAAGAGTGGTTCAGGGAGCATGAGTAATCATTTTCACACATGAATTAGCCACCAGATTCCTGACCTTAACCCCATTGAAAGTCTTTGGGATGTGCTGGAGAATACTTTACGGAGTGGTTCGACTCTCCCGTCGTCAATACAAGATCTCAGCCAAAAATTCATGCAACTCTGGATGGAAATAAATGTTGTGATATTGCATAAGGTTGTCGAAACAATGCCACAACAAATGCGCGCCGTAATCAAAGCTAAAGGCAGTCCAACGAAATATTAGAGTGTGCGACTTTTTTTTTGGCCGGGCGGGCAGTGTATCAGCATTTGATATTCAGGAGTTATTTCATGAAGTGGGATAGTGAGCTGGCAAACTGTATACATTGCAGCATTTTCTTTCATAAATCAAACTAAAACTTATATAGGCCTGTTGTCATGGCGACACATTCAGGAACTAAGACCTGCTCTAAAGCATTGTAGCTCAAAAACTGCCTTGCATGTATCTCAGGCAGCATATTTACCATATACCATGATGCCTTTAAATGTTATGATTTTCAGTGCATGAAAGTCAAAGAAAGGTGAAAATTCAATGCAACATTATTCATTACCAGGTTTCCATTACACAAAACTGATGGAACTTTATAAACGAACCCCTATAGTGTTACTTTGCTATTAAATAATAAAACAGTAAATGCTAAAATTAATATTCAGTATTATTAAAATAAAATAAGAACATAACCTTTACAATTACAGCCTTAATAGTATGAATTACATGTATGTACAGTATATAAGCACATGGGAGTAAGACATGGGACTCATTAAACCCTGACGCTTTGCATTCCTGTCTATATATTCTACTGAAATATTTTTAATTATTTATTTTCACTCTGCACTCTGTTATCCTGTGTTGGAGTTCACCATATCAGTATTTATGAAATATGTATTTGATTTTATAACATGACAGACAAGCTTAACTTAACCTGCACTGATGAACAGAACTTTCCTGTGCAATATATGGGGAAGAGGCTGTCTTGTGGGGAAACAACTCCTCTTTTCCTGTCTAAGAGAGCTCATTAGTTTGGTTCTGAAAGTGCAGAGAAAGCAAAAATGGGGTAGTCAGACTTTTAATAAATTGCCAGATTACTGTGCTGTGGAAGTAGCACACTTTCCCTGCGCCTTCCAATTATTGAACCAGTCATTGTGACCTGGAAAAGTCCAATTTAAACACTAGAAAGCAGCGCCGGGCTCCATTCCTTTCCTTCCTGACATAAATGAGGGACTGACACTTATTACAGGCTGAGGCCCCTCCTTGCAGTGGCAAGGTGTATAATAAAACTGCAAATTGAAATCATGAGTGGGTCAGGACACCGTTTATAATAAAACAAAACTTAATGCGCTGTCACCGCTTTTTATTGGAGCTACATTGTTGGGATCAGTTTGTTTTAATTAACTCTGGCTAGCTTGTGTATCTACATTTACTGCAGCATTATTACAGTATGAGTATTGTTTGCTGACCCTGACATGAAAAACGACATTTTCAAACAAACGGGGCAGGTGGTTTTAAATTTGAATGGATAAACTGATAACATGACAACACCGATAAATTAACAACACACAATTAGTGTTGATCAGCCGCATGTCATATGTTGACTAGTTTAGGCGGGATGTTAAGTTGTTCAAGTAAAAGGCCAAGTAGATATGTTGCATGCAACCCTTTCCACAGTAATTTAAAGTTGTGACCTCAGAGTGCAACTGAGGGACAGATCAAACAGGTCTCTGATTTATCACCTCTCAACTGGTTCTCCTATTGCATGAGCCAAGAATGTAAGTCATTTGACCTTCTTTAGCCTCACGTTCACACAACTGTCATCTGTAATATGAGTGTGAACCATAACCCTGGAATCTAATCTATCCTTTGTTAGTGCTGTACAGGACAGGAGAAGGAAGAAAGCTCTAGACTTAAAAGGGCTTTTGTTCAAGGATTAAAAAGGACTTAATGCAGTATAAAATAAAACATATTCCAAATTGTAATAAAGTAGAAAAACAGAAGCTGGTTGGTAAAATAGATATAAACAAAGTTATACGTTTATGGACAGATGAGAGGCAAAGAACCCCCACATCTGTTTACAACCAATAGGCTCCAGTAGCCTGTTTTGCATTGGCCCCCGATCTGTGGTCTTGCTATGGAGTTCCACAGACAGCAGAATGGCACCTCAAGTCACGCATGATTAACCCGCACAGTTATGGGCTGGCACACAGCTTGCAGACCAGACAAAGTAAAGTTTAATTGCTGTTATTTCCATGATAAATGGAAGTCTGGGCTTCGACAGCTTGGAGAAAGGTAGGTGGATATGGCCATCAGAAAAAAAAGCAGGAGTGGGAGTGTGGATGAAAAATGAGCCAACCTTTCAGCTGAAAACTTTGTCCAGTATCACAGTGAATTCTTCTTGGGCAAATTGATAGGCCATTAGAGGAAGTTAAAGGCTAAAAAGGATCTGTTAGATCGCCGCCCGCCCGCCCGCCCTTCACAAACCACCAATTCAGAGCTTGTAGTGCTTGAATCATCAGTGAATGACTTCTGCTTATCATTGACCTGTTTATGACAACACCGGTGAGGGATGATCCGTTCAGTGAATTAATTTCAAAAGGGTTACTTTTTATTTATGTTATTCAGATTATCCTTGTTTTAAATTGATCAGTCTTTCATATAAAAGTAATTGAATTGTGATCTAATGGGATGTCTTTCCATCTTCAGGGTGGAAGCTGAATCCAGTTGTTGGTGCAGTCTACAGCCCGGAATTCTATGCAGGTAAAAAGTGAACAAAAGTATTAATTTGTGTAATTTATTACTGATACTGGCTTGTCGGCCATTGTGTCTCTATATTTTTATTGTATCTTATTTGTACTGCTTCATGCTTGCACGATACAGTTTAGCTTGCAATTAATGTTCTCCTCCTTTTATAATGTTGTCACATGTGTTGTGCCTAGCTGATAGACTGGGCTGAGCAAGCTATTATGGAATAGATCTTATTCCACCTTGAGAATATCTTACTGTGAGGATCTTGGGCCCAAACCGTTCATTTGATCACACAGATCCCTGTGGAATGCAACTACACTGGGGAATATGAGTGAGGCCCAGAGCAGATCAACATCTCATGTTCAGATCAAAAAATAGTTTCCACATACACACATAAAGACCAGATTTTACTGAAATTGCTAAATTAAGCAACATAGGCTCAAGTTATGTGAATGAATGTCAGGTAGCATTGCGTTGGGATATGGCTTAATTGGTTTCTGTGAAACATATTGGTGAAATTCTGGCTGTAACTTTGGCTTCATTTTGCAGAAAGATTTTTATTAATTTTGTTTTACAGAGAGTGAGATAGAGAGATATAAAGAGTGGATACGTATATGTGAGTAATGGCTTTTTTTATTTGGCACCCAAATTTCGGGCTGAGCATGTCCAATTCCCACCCTAAATTGGAATAGCCAATTGTCTGCAAACACAGTTGCATTCATGTGTGAACCCCACTGCCAATCTGGGAGAATGTGGACAGCAATGATTCTCCTCTGAACATGTGGTGTCACCAGCTGTCTTTTCACACCACAGACTATAGCTACGCTTGTATAGAGTGGAGTTGGAGGAAGACCATTCATATGTCTCTTTAGCATGCAGTCCATTGACCAGTGGGGGTTGTTAGACAGCAATAAACACAGAACCCTAACTGACTGCACCCTCCCATACCCTGGGCGACACAACTGACATTTCCGTATCACCCTATGGAGCTACCAGCATATCTGGCAGCAGAGTGATGGTTTGAGGCTCATCTGATACCTCAGCACTTGATGACTTACAGCCATTTAGCCAGCCATGGGTTCCATACTATTCCTGTGTAATTTCTAGCTTAATCTAGTCCCACCTCCCAATTCCCAAAGAGATCCATTCAAATGCAGAGAGGTTATAGTATCGCTTCTAAGCATACCTGAAAATAAAATATCAAGAGTCTTTTGATATCCTTTTATACGCAGTCATAATAGCATCACCTGTTTACCTGTGGAATGGCAAACAGGTGTTTTTTTTAGCTTCCCAGTCTTTCTTTTTTTTTTGCCCCTGTCCCAACTTTTTTGGAACATGTTGCAGGCATCAAATTCAGAATTAGCATATATTTACAAAAATCTATAATGTTGATAAGGTAAAACATTAAATGTAGAGAATTTACAAATCACCACTTTCTGCATTTTACATACTGTCCCAACTTTTTTGGAATTGGGGTTGTACATTATACGGACAAGCTGTAAATAGGGATAGGTTATTATTCGTACCCATAACATTTTTTGCGTGTATTTGAGTCAAATTTATGTTTATAAATGGTTATTCATAGAACTTTGTGGTCAGACTTTGGAACTTAGAACATTACAATAGTCCGTCGGTTTTGAGCACAGTCTATCATGTGAACCATGTTAATCTCACCTAGGATATATGTCTGCAATAAGTATACAGTAAAATTGCTTTTAGATTAGAATTTATTTGAGATAAATTGCCCGTGAACCGTGTCAGCACATAGTCATCGAATAGCTACAATCGGATATGCAAATATTTTAAACATTCATGTAAAAATAAATCTTTTTTTAAAGTTTATTTTCTCCAAAATGTGCAAGTGAAAATATCATGACTAAAGTTCAGTTGGAGATCTCCATTCACCCTGCACCATGGTTCTTTTGTTTAGCAAATGAGCAATTAGACATGTAAATTGGACAGAGCAAAGCTCTGAAAAAAAACCTGCCAGCAAGCTGGGCACAGGTAGCTTGCATGTATCCCCAAAACTAACAATTTTTGGAGCATCAAAGTTTATTTTATCCCCGCTATTAATTTAAACATTTTTCTCTTGGCCTATACGCAATTTGTGGAATAGCATAGCCTATAGGTGTCATAACACATGCTATTCCTTCTTTGAATTAGTCTACACGTAGCCTAGCTTCGGAATGAATTGCGCAAAATGTTTTAGTATAGCTAAATAAGCAGCAGGTGGCGTGAATTGTTTTTTATATTGAGTTTGCGTTTTCAAGTTTTTTGACTCCGTCATCAAATAAATGGATAAAAGAGTTTTCTACTAATGACTTGCTAATGTGATAGTTGTCCTCACAGTGGGGCTGAGCAATTGTGAACTAAAATCAGTGATCCTTAGGTGTGAATGATGACGGGGAGAGGGGTAGGGGGCGGAGTGAAGTGGTTATTTGACAGCTTTACTCCGTCGTTCTAGGTGTATTTTTTTTATATTTCTTTACGAGAAAGTCATTTTTTAAATTTTAAAACATGACCAGGCATATAGGACAAATATAGGCCAAGAATATAAAGACATTTAACACAATCAAGACAAACTACTGCTAGGCCACTGTCTCAGCGGTGTGATACAATTAACAAACACAATTAACAAACTTGCTGTTTTGTTCGTTTTTATTCCTAGTTTTCATTCGTTCCACGATCGTCCGGTAAGCGTTTGCGTCACGGACCGTAGCTACCATCAATTGGTGTTATAATTTAATAATTAACTGATTTCCACTGTCCAGTTATTTCCCTTATCTCCTCCAGTGGCCATCATTTTGTTGGGTCCTTTTTTAATCTGTCCCTCACACCACAGATTGTATGAATGTTACTTCTTTCCTAAGGATACATTTCTGTTGAAACTGTTGATACAAAGTAACTCACGTGCCGGGTCAGATCGGGCTTTTTTCCTATGTCCTGAGGTGGGTCAGTGCCGGGTTACTTTAACCCACCTTTGTTACGGCTTGACGTCTTCACACAGACATTGATACCAGGTCAGCTCCGCCAATTACCCGGTATTTATGCTCTGTGTAGACGGCTTTATTTAAATTAACTGTGCTCCCTCAACAAAGATTTTGTGTTATCAGCTCAACAATTGTTGATTTAAACAACACACAATGAAAAACAGTCATCATTTGTCAGCTTATGATTTGCCAGTTATTATTAGTCTATTTTGTATAAAATGTATGACCTCAGAGCCTTGCATTTAATCAATTGTTCTATTTTATTTTATTTGTATAAATGCATCAATTAGTTAAAAAATAAACAGTATTTTCAAAATTGGCAATCTCATTATTGTGGTAACTGAAAATAATTTTGAAAAGTACTTGTATCGGTACTCGATATCGGCAAGTACCCAAAAGTGAGCGCTCGTACTCATACTCGGTCTGAAAAAAATGCTATCGTCCCAACCCTAAAAATGTGTGACAAATTCCACTTAGAACTGAATCAAAATGTTTTTTTGGAAAATCTAAATGTTGCAGTTATGTTGTCGTGGAATCAAAGTGCATAATAAAAAATTATACCAATAGTAAGACATTCTATTTAATCAACCAATTAGGGATGCAACGCAGTCTGAATGGTTACCTTTAAAATGGAGGACGAGCTAGCTTACTGTACTATGTTTCCAGAGTTGTGGCACTAGCTACAAATTCTTAGCTGATATCTGTGTGCCAGACACAGAACTGTCTGTGGCATCAGAGGTGAAACAGCTACCTAGACTCCAGCAGTGCAACAGTTCTGAACTTCCATAGGGAAACTGGCAAGGTAGCTAGTTAGTTGTTCTAACATAGTTAACGATGTGTAGCTAGCCATGTGTTTCCACTAGACTTAACATAGCAGGTTAATAACTTCACATGTGTCGGGATCAGAATATGAAAGACTTTCAGTGACTTTATTAAATGCAATCACTATAGCGACACATAGTGAAATGTAATACATACCTCATTTGCTTTTACACAGTGATGTGCATTCATCACGCCATAATTAAAAACAAAATGCATATTTTCTTTCAGTATGAGTGTTTTTGACAAAACACACAATGAAATATGCGTTTTGTTTTTAAGTATGGCGTGATAAATGTATATTTCTATGTAAACAATCTCCCAAATGTCTAAAATGTTCTACCAGGGAATCGCACCTGCAACCTTTGGGTTACAAGCTCGGTTTGCTAACGTAATGTACGATGTATGCACGTGGTTACAATGAAGAAACAAAATGTGTTGTGATGGATTGAGGTGTGCTGGTTTTGCTTGATATGGCCTAGATATAGTACAATGAGGAGAATTTATATTTGTAGGCCTGTGGGCAGGGAAATCAGGAAGGAGAATTAAAAGTAAAAGAATATGAATTGGAATAAGAAGATAAGGAACAATTACAAACTGATATGTTTGGGGCTTTATGGTGATGCTTTGTGATCATTTGCATTACCATCATATCAGAGGGTACAGAAGTTAATGTTTGTATGGAGTGAGAGTCTGTGGAAATTGTTATTATTTCTATGGGAAACCCTAAAAAGTGCAAAACGGTGCTGTATGTGTATAGGGCATGCCCTGCCAACCTGTAATTTTGGGTATGGTAATACTGGCAATCGCATAAAATTAGAATAGTAACTTTTTGCGGAAAAAAAACAGACCAGATGATGGCCAAAATAGATTTAAGAAAAGAACAGAGAAGTCTTCCATCCAATTAAGTTTTTAGAATAACAAATTTAGAAATCAGAGGGGTGGGGGGGGGGGGGGGGGGGTTCATAGACGGCTCCCACATGTAGAATACAGTGTTCCCGCATTGTATAATTTAAGACCTGGCCTTGATTTTTGTAGTTCTCCTGGGTAGGCACTGGTATCGGCTCCAAGGTCTGGCAGGTGGCAAGTGTTTATTCCAATTAGTCAATGGGTCCTCTCACACTGTGTTTGGATGTGAGGATGGCAAAGGGCCCATTGACTCACATGCACAGAAATACACATCTATAAAACATTTTCAGTAATAAAGCAAAACTCTCAAAGGTGTAACTCGGCTGTGTTCGGACCCCACCACCTGTACCAACAATGAAAACAACAGCGGTGTACTCATTTTCGCTGTTGTTTACTGTTGAACCTGTTCCACCCAAACTGTACTCTCATCCTCCTTACTTTTTCTTAATGTGGTAAATTAAGTCTGCAGTTGGGCAAAAAGGAAAATTTTATATATATATATATATATATATATATAAGACATATAATGTTAAAATTTAAATAATTATTTTCTATTTCGACAGAGCTATTCATTCAGTGCACATTTTCTTAATTACAAAAAAGGAACATTATTGATCTGCCTTTGTCTCACCTCTGAAGCCTCCAATCAGTTTTTGGCCCCCTGCATGCAGACAAATGTGTGATTTTACCCCTCCCTCTCCTCTAAGTTAATGAGAAGTTTAATTATAATTAGTGCTGCATTAATACACAATGATTCGGTCCTATTTAGAAATGACTTGAATGATTTTGTCTGAGCAGCAGCTAGAAAGTGCTATTGGCATATAGTATATTGGAAAGCAGACAAAATAGCAATGCTGCCATGAAAGTAGTTAAGGTGTCCCTAAGTAAAGCGGATGAAGGATCTTTCTGCAATTAGGCACAAACGGGTAGCAGAATTTAAAGAAGATGCGATAAATATTTAAGTATGTATTTGTGAGCAGGAAAGATTTTTTGGTTTCATTAACTGAATCTTGTGGAAACAACAAGAGACCGTTTGAACTTCCTCTATCCTGCTACCCAAATGATGAAAAATTTAGCCACTTTAAATATAAAGATGATATATCTGAGGAGAAACTGTTGATTTAAGGCATCTTTAATCTTCATAAATAAGTAAAAAAAACAGGGGGTTATACAAAGCTGTCAGAATGGCACTGATGAATGGTAAATTCACCAGTTCTCAATTGCCGGTGAAGACACTCGCCGTAAGGCTGAACCACATTGTACATCATGTCTGCCAGCTCATCTTTATGATTAAATATTCCGTCAGAGGAGGCTATAACCCTGTAAAGCTTAACAAGATTCATATGATGCACCACTCAAATTTACATAACTCACTTTTCCCACTGTGGAGCCCTGGCGAGATTGGGAGAGTGATGGAATATTAGAATTGAGCAAAATTACTCTGAGAGACAAAATCAATAGAGGGAGAAGAGGAAAGAAGCCTCCTAATGCAATGCAAATCTGAGATATAGTTGTGTCTTGACAACTTGAAGCGAGACCATTAAAGTCAAAAGCAAAAGAACATAATGTAAATCATCTGAAAAGTGTTCTCTCTCTCTCTCTCTCTCTCTCTCTCTGTAAAAATGAAACATGTTTTAATGAACATTTTTGGTTTATTTTGTTTAATTTAGTGAATTTGTCTTTCTGTTCTTTTGGATACATTTTATTTTCTTGACTGGATTTGCTCTTAGTGCTGAAATGTCATAAATTATGGATTCTATCTTACAGAAACCACAGTAAGAGCTGAAGCTTTTAAACTAAATTAGAAGAAAGTAAATGATTGAATATTAGAAAACACTGCCATACTGTACATCATTCCAGTATATAAGGTCCATTATTTATTGACTTTGGTTGGTCATGGGAAAGCCTACACAAGAAGGAAGTCCCTAACTATTTTTGCTGTATTTTTCTTTACTTTGTATTCACAATTACCCCCAAGCAGCTCTACAGACAAGGGCAAAGGAATATAAAGAGTATGAATATGTTTTACTTCTTCGTGTGCCTCTTACTGTTGAGGCAAAGTGGGTTCTTTAAAAAATGTCAATGAGACATAGAAACAAAGAAGCATCTTTTAGGGAGAAATGGCCTGTAATTGATCATTGCATATGCCCCGCTGTGGTGCTAATGAGTTTTTACATTAAAGTCAGCAGCGTGAGGAAATAATGCGAGGGTCGCCACTTGGCATCCTTTTCCAACGTATTCCTCCTTTTTAAAGACCTCCTTCACTCAGTATGTAGACAGGTGTTTTGCTGTCTTTGTGATGAAGCACTGACACAGTTGATACACATCTATGTCTGGACCTTCCATCACCGTTTTTTTTTTTAACAACAGTAAGATCATCAAAGGGTGAAGATGTATGTACAATTAGAGTACATGGGAATTTCTGGAATCACAGTTGTCTCCGTTTGTACCCAATATTAAATTACACCATCTTAAATGTGAACACACCCCCTTTTTATTTCAAAACATAATGTAGCTTTTGGATATGAATGATGCATCTTTGTATGAACTACATGACGATTTTAACGTGGTCTTGAGTAAGAACCTTCAGTCTCCTTGCCATCCTTATGCAACCCCTGAAGCTAGGGGCACATTACATGACTTTTCCAATCGTAAGCGACAATGAAAAGATTGAGCAGTGCACATTTAATAACTGACATTTGCAGATTTTCAGTCTGTTCTGTCGCACACACATACCGACGGCTGTCGTTGAGTACAAATCTAAAGACGGAGAATAGATTGGACACAGTTTTCTCGTGAGAACGTGATTTTTATGGGTACACCTGCACTCGCGATGATGTATTGTTTTTCCGCAATATTTTGAAACGAAAACAAACATGGAGCCCATACAGCTTGCTACACTTGTGGTTTGTGCTTTCAGAGCTCACATTGTACAAACGCTCATGAGTCCGCCACAAATCTAAAAGTCGCTCCTCATTTGCAGCACTCCACAAAACACGTTTTTTTCGGCTCAGCCATCGAAAGGATCTTTTGTTTACTTCCGTTTTTCCCCCTTCTTCGTTCCTCTATCACAAATTAAATTTCCATTGGCTGTTAAAAACTGATGTTGCGATTTGAGTCTTTGACCAGCGCAAATCACAGGATTATGCAAAGACTAACCCCAATAAAATCAAACATGTTTGATAAAATCGTGGCGTTCCCGACTGGGATTGTAGGAGACAGACTAGTCTTTCACTCCCACACACATAACGATGACAGTTGAGCTGCGACTTTACAGTGCGTCTAGCCTGGATTACCGCAGACTCTGTCCGATCTCAAATCGTTGCCAAATCGGGCAAAAAAATTGTGTAATGTGTCCCCAGCTTTAGATGACTGTGTCCCATTAGAATGGCTGTCTCATACACGTTTGTTTTACAAACAGACTGAGAAATTCAATCATGATTTGTTTTGTTCCTTTTTAAAAAGCATCTATATTTGCAGATGTTATCTTTGATTGAACCATTAATGCTTGATGGCTTCATTGTGGTATTGTGGCATGGTATAAAAGCAGAACACATGGCATCTGTGTATTATTTTGGTTTTAATGCAAGAGTAAACGAGTTCACATTGAGCTGGTTTTTGCCAAATTACAAAGAGAAAGGGATCATGTGGTTATTGGTCCCACTGGGTTGTCCTGGATTGTGGCATGAGGCTTCCTGGGAGCTTGTTTTGACAGGCTCACTGGCAATGATTGTTTTTAGTCAGAGGATGCATCTAGACTGTGGTATTTTTACAGCTTTAAATGAGCTGCTTTGTCCTTCTGCTGCCCTCATTATAGCTAATCTCAGAAACACTGGAGCTCGTTATACAGCCTTCAGCGGCTGCATGTGATTTTGATTTTCCCACAATTAACTTGAAACATTGTATATATTTTCAAGAGGCCATAATACATTGCACCCGGTCACTGCTTGAGATGCCAGCTCTGCAGACATTGAGTCGTTTAGGAATAGATGCTTTGTATCTTTTATAGCTATATCTTTTATAGCTGGCTGCTGGATAGTGATGCAGGTGTTTTATATAAAATGTATGATGAAGCAAAATAGCCACACTCCAGGTCATGCTCTTCTTAACTTGTGAGCTTCTGTGAATTAAACATTTTTTTGAGACAACTCTGAAAACAATAGCTCTTACTCTTTTAATGTTGTATATTTTGTATTATAAATAACATATACTCTATCATATCCTGCTAGTAAATGAGCTTGACCGTAATATATTTAAGATAGTTTATTGAAGCAAGGAACTGTAAAAAGATAATACGGTATATACTGTGCTTTGCAAAAGTATTCATACACCTTGAAAGTTATCACCTTTTTCTGGATTACTAATGTAGTGTAGTTCACATTAAGAATTTGGTAGTGAGGACAGATAGTTAAAACATACTGGGCCCTATCTTGGCGATCTTGGCGCTTAGTCTAAGCGCATGGCGCTAAGTCCATTTAGGGCCTGTCCAAGTCCACTTTTGCTATTTTAACGGCGTGTTTTTTTGGCGCTAAGCACGGCGCATGGCGCAACTGGGCTGAACCTAGTCGCTTCATTAATTATAGGTGTGTCTTGGGCGTGACATTCAATAAACCAATCAAAATGTCATATCCCATTCCCTTTAAAAGCCTGCTTTTCCACCTTGGCGGATTGCTTATGATGGCGAAACAGACATGCTCGTGCGTGTTTAGTGTGATCAAGGAATAGGCTAAATGGAGTATGATCAATATTATTCGGACTAACCATTAGCCTATGAGTTCCCGGTAATTCCAGACAGGGCTGTTATTTTACAAAATATGTGCGGTTAAATTTCGTTAAAAGGACCTGCAACAGCTGAGAATAAGCTATCAATGGCTTCAGTCTCACCTTAGAAAACGCCAAATTAGCCTGCTTGTTCAGCGAATTTCGTTTGATTATGCAATGAAAGTGTCAAACATCAATTCCAAGAGGCTGTTCTCATAGAGTTCTCGAAGTTCAAGCTTCATCCAAAGTTCATTAGGCTACCTGCATAGTAGGCTAATATTGATTAATAACATACATACCGTTATTTTGCCTTAATGATGACACTAAATAGCCATACAATAAAGCTGTCAGGTTCGCAACCCATAAGTTCAGGCATATTTCCCCTTGTTTAATAATGTCCTGTTTATGGAAATGTGACCAACCTGTTTTACTCGTAGCGTAATCCTTTAAAACAATCCACTTTCCCAGGAAGACCGTGAAACGTGCGACTTACAGCAGGGGAAACAGAGAACACGCAGCTCACGTGCAGAGAATGACATTAAAATTAATTGTGAATTAATTGTGTAACGTGCTGCAAATTTGTTTTAGTTTCTAATTAGACGCTTAGTTCTCTTTAAAATCGTTTTGTTCAGTTAAGGAATAACGGGTGAAATCAGCTGGGTTTTAAACGGTGAGAGTATGGAAACCTGGTCACTGTCATTTAAAAAAATATGAAGGACGAAGAATAGCTAAGGTTACAATTTAGTTAACATGGTGACATCTCCGTTTTTTAACCATAGGCTATCGAAAAAAACCTTATGCACAGCGAATCCGCTGTAGCCTAGGCTATTTGAAAAACAATAAATGCAATATTCACTGGACAAGGTTTTGAACTTTTTTCAGTCACAAACCATTCTATTTACTTACAGGCTGTATTCATAGATAAACAGAGCTGTATTGTAATGACATCTGAAGCGCAT
This sequence comes from Synaphobranchus kaupii, assembly GCA_029718625.1. NCBI lineage: Eukaryota > Metazoa > Chordata > Actinopteri > Anguilliformes > Synaphobranchidae > Synaphobranchus > Synaphobranchus kaupii. Next base: position 33,668,615 of record CM056379.1, read on the forward strand.
TTTCAGAATTTAAATGTCCGTCTATTGCCGTGCGCGAGTTTTCCATTGAATGACAATTCACGCATTAGGTGCAAAGACAATTCGCGCATTAGGCTTGATAGCTATAGGTGTTATCAGCTCCTTTTTAATGGATAGCCATTGTCCCGTACCATCGCACATCGCCTGGATGTTGATGGAGTGGGCTGAGAGCAATGTAATGTAGCATTGTTTCCCTTCGCTGAGGGAAAGGTATGTGGACCTATGGAACCTTTTATTATTATGCATTTTTGATATAGCCTACACAATAATAATATTTCACATTGTGATCTAGATATTTTAGTCATGCCTGTGCACGCCCCTGTGTGTAACAGACAGGAGGGTATGCGCGTTGTGCACACGCCTATGTACACTATATTATATGCGCCGTTAAAATAGCATGTAAACAACTGCGACATGACTTTAGACCAGGTTTGTGGTGGTTCTAGCGCAAGCGCTTTCTGCTGGCTCAAGATAGCAATACGCCAAAAAGAATCCTGGCCACTCCTCATCTTAAGACCAACACGCCCAGTTCACTAATGATGGCGCAAGAGTACATGGTAGTTAAACGGCGTAAGCGTTAGGCGTTATTTTGGACCTAGCGCCGGGTGTAAGATAGCAAAGACGTTTGCGTTAGCGTCGCTTTGCGCCGGGTGTAAGATAGGGCCCACTGTGTCTGTCTTAAAGGGCAATTTTTGGGTTAACATCAACAGTGAATTAATATGTGGGGAAAATGATGTAGCGATAAGATTTAAATGTTTTTTTTTTTTTAAATACACTTAGAATTATATCTATGCTTATTTTTTTAATGAAATCGGCCACGTGCACCTCAAATCTGGCAAATCGAACGTTGACGTCACATCAAACAGTGAGAACAGAGCGGGCGTTACAGTGAATGGTAATTTCAATCTTTCAATTAGGAGCAAAATGTATCGTAATGTCGGCATGGTTGGGACATATGAGCTGGAAAATCTTTCCAATGCTTGCGTTAGCTATCTAATGTGACAGCGGGCAAACTAACCCGGTAGAGACTGTCCAATCCCACTGAGCAAAATCGCGTCCATTCGTCGTCCGTAATAATGTTGACATCGGCTGTGTTGGTGACCTGTGTATGTTGTTTAGATTACTTTTTAATCGTGATTTATGGTTGAGTTAGAAGCCATTTGACATTTAACAATATTTTTTTAAGTTCATCTATTGTTTCGGTCAAGATAGGCTGGTAGCTAGCGAGCTATTAGCCTACACTTTGAATTAATCGGTAGCCTGTATTGAGCTGCAATTGTGACCATTATAGCCTATGAAATGTGCAGAAAGCACAGAATACACAGTTCATGATCATGTAGCTATTGTTAAAATGAGCACTAGACATGTATTAGATCATCTAAAGAGCCGCTAAATCAGATCTAAGCATCTCTTTTAGCTCTTTATTAGCCCGGCTAAAAGTCGTCTACAACATAGACATGCCATATGACACATTTTATTTAACCATTTTCATACGTGATTAATTTGCAAGTTCAAAGAGAAACAATGTGTTGATAATGGATCTATTTCACTAGAAGTCATTGCTTTGACAAGCGAAATCTGGTCTACACTTAGACGCAATTTACCCACGTATAATGAAAAACATAGGCGTGCCGTATGACACATTTTATAAATTATAAAGTAACATGTTTTATCTCCCCCTCCCCGGTCCACGATCGCCATTTAAATTAACGTTACGTTAGACCTTCAACGAAGTGTAATTGCTGCCGTTACCCCAGCTGCCTACAACACGTCATGCCGCCACATATTACCCCCAAACGTATGGGGAAATATTGCTTGATGCTAACAGTAGGTATGATGCCAGATCGATCGTTCCGTTTAGCTAACTAGCTACCTAGCCGCACAGCAAGCAACGTTATTGTTTTAATTGATAGCTAGTAGCAATCACTTAGCTGCCATAAATATTTCACATTTCAGTCTCTAGTTGAATCTGTGCTGGCTCTGTGAGAAGTGTTTCCGCCAGGGCCAGTGGCAGAGGCTGCTAATGTCGATGGAACTGAAGGAGAGTGAATGGATAGGACAGCACCAGGTAGGCCTATCAGTCTCACGTGGTGCTGTTTTCGAAATCCCATCCTGAACTCCATCATATCTCCGGGGACATAATCCTCCTCCCTAAAATGTGCACCGCACACGACCGCGTTTTAGGACACAGATGCCGCAGTGAAGTCCCGATCCTCACCTGCACAAATCGCACCCACACACGAAAATGAGGGGAAAAATGTGAACTCTGTGCCCTGTCAGGCTAAAAACACAAAAGTTCACCATCCTAAATCGCTGTGAATCAACTAAAACGGAAACTAACTAAATGACTAAGCAACTGACCGACTGACCTCACTAACTAACTACTAACTATCAACCAAGTAGGCTACTGCATTGTGTGGCTCGTTACAAACTATGGAACATGACGATGACGGGATAGCTCAGAGCTTCTGCTCTTTTCTATCAATTGCTGAACTTTATTGGCTGAGGTGGGGTGGAGGACAAGGGAGGAGTAACATTACAGTTTTACTCTGGACATTCTAGTTGTGCATGCAAGTGATGCCCATTCCCGTGTTGGTCATTTGCCAGATTATTTCATTAAAACAAACTTTTTTGATCTTTAGTAAGAATAAATAATTATAATCCGATAAATACATAAAATAAATAACTAAGAAAATAAAATATATAGAAAATAAAATTCAATTGATAAAAATATAAAATATAATAAGTAAAAAAATTAACTGTATTAACTCAGTCACTGCACTGTGGCAAGGTCAGGCAAAGATTGGTGTATTCAAGTGGCCAACTCGGGAGGATCGTGCGTGATGTTTGCTGTGACGATGGTCCCGTTCATTACGGTAAAGGTGTTCAAATGGTCAGCAGCAAAAAACATGGACGCCCGCAGAAAGCTGGTGCTTGTTTGGCTGGCCTCTGATCAGCATTTGCAGTTCCAAATGTTTTACATTACATTACATTACAATTTAATCCAAAGCGACATACAATAAATGCATATTGAAGGTCATTGACGCGACTACAAAGCAGATCCGACAAAGCACAACTATCTCACAGCGTAGGATACATGAATAGCACACACAATCAGCTATACATTCTGAACTATAAGAACAAAAAACACAAGTTAAATAGAAAACAAGAAGCAAGTACTATAGAATTGGCCCTATATAGGTAGTTTAGTCGAGGTGAAGTCTGAAAAAGTGCGTTTTCAGACCACGACGGAAAACAGACAGTGTTTCAGCTGAGCGCAGCAGAGTGGGGAGTTCGTTCCACCACTGGGGAGCTAGGGTGGAAAAGCTCTGCAGTCGGGACGAGTGAGAGCCGTTAACGCGGAGGGAGGGAAGTGCGAGTCGCCCTGCAGCAGCAGAGGGAAGTGGTCGAGCAGGAGCATAGTGCTGGATTAAGTCCTGTTGGTAGGAGGGGCCTGAACTTTCGGCTGCAGTGTAGGCCAGGGTCAGAACTTTGAACCTGATCCTGGCCAGGACTGGCAGCCAGTGGAGTGACCTCAGCAAGGGGGTGACGTGCAAGAACTTTGGGAGGTTGAACACAAGCAGAGCTGCCGCGTTCTGGACCAGTTGTAGGGGCAGAATGGCGCAGGATGGTAGGCTTGTGAGAAGCTGGGTGGAGTAGGTGGTCAGGTACGGCCGAATCCTCCTGATGTTGTACAGGAGGAACCTGCAGGACTGTGCCGTTGCCCTGATGTGTTCTTTGAAGTCCAGCTGGTCATCCAGGACCACCCCCAGGTTCCATGCAGAGCGGGAGGCGGTCGCCATGGTTCCGTCGACGGTGATGGACAGGTCTAGGAGTGGGGAGGTCTTGTATGGCATGAAGAGCAGCTTAGTCTTGTCGAGATTGAGCTTCCGGTGATGGCTAGACATCCACTCAGAGATGCCAGCCAGGCAAGCAGATATCCTCTCCTTTACCTGTGGGGTAGAGGGAGGGAAAGAGAGGAAGAGTTGAGTGTCATCAGCATAACTATGGTAAGAGAAGCCATGTGAGTTAATAACCAAACCAAGAGACTTAGTGTAAATGGAGAACAGCAGAGGACCCAGTACAGATCCCTGCGGGACTCCTGTAAAAAGTGGATGAGGTGCAGAGACAGAGCCCTTACAGGAGACTTGGTAGGATCTATCTGTGAACCAAGAGAGGGCAATTCCAGAGATGCCTATCTCAGCCAGTGTGGAGATCAGGAGTTTGTGGTTGACCGTGTCGAACGCTGCAGACAGGTCAAGGAGAATCAGGACAGAGGAGAGGGAGGAGGCTCTGGCAGTGGCGAGTGCCTCGGTCACAGCCAGGAGCACAGTTTCAGTGGAATACCCGGTTCTGAAGCCGGACTGATGAGGGTCGAGCAGGTTGTTAGTTGGTTAAGGGCAGCTCGTTCAAGAGCTTTGGACAGAAAAGGCAGGAGAGACACAGGACGATAATTTCTGACATCAAAGGGGTATAAGCTAGCTTTCTTAAGGAGTGGGGTAACACCGAAAGTTTTGAAAACAGCAGGAACATAGCCACAGGTTAAGGAGGTGTTTTAAATAGCGTATGCAAAAACGATTGAAGATTAAAACAAACGCGGAAGGTGAAAGACTACATACACCACGCAACGGGTCTCTCTAGCTCCAGATCTCTCTCATGTTTACAGATGCTCAGCTGTTTACCCTTGACCTTTGACGCATTTTTCGTCACGTCGGTCATCTCGGGGACCTCAGGAGGTGCCCGAGTTGAATGTCGGATTTCCGAGATCGTTGTCATTAACTAGTCACCATCTCACCACCAGGGTGTCACGTTCAAATCCTTTTTTCTTCTCGTTAGTCGGAAATATTCTTCCGAGATCATTTGAATACACCATGCTGTGACGTCACTGGGTGATATGTAAAAAATAAATGTTTTTAGGGGGCGTGGCTTATAATGCAATTTTTTCTCTGTATTTCTGCCCTTGTGGCCTCTAAAAAAAAAAAAAATGAAATTTTCAAATCACCCTCTCCATGAGCCCAAAATTGTAAATCCTTTAAGAAATTTAACCTGCATGTTTCCCTTTAACAGTCGTCACATGGAAGCACCAATGAATGTGCTGAATATACTGTATGAATATAAATTTATATAGCTTCACATCGGGTTACCAGTTATGTCGGTAATATACATGCATATCCTCACACGCGAGCCAACTATAGTTCAGAATATACATACATATAGAATCTCATACGGTGACCAAGTGGTGCATAAGTATAATTAATCATTTTCATTTTAATAATTTAATAAATTATTAATTTCATTCATTATAATTTCATTCATTATTAAATGACGATTATGAATGTCAATATTAAATATTAAGATAAAAATAATCAATAAATTAATCTGAAGACATAAGTACGGATCCCCTAAGGTGACATGGGGAAAAAACTATTCAGGTTGCTTTGTCAGGTTCCCTCTAGGGGTGTGCAGCGATGCCACTATCTGTATCTGTATCTGTTCTACCATTAACAATATCTGTATCCGTATCTGTATTCGGATTATAAACCGGAAGTGGGCGTTACATAAGTTGTGTTACATATAGGAAATGTGATCTTTTCTAGTCTAAAATTAATTGTTATTGCAATTTATGAGTATTCACCCCCCTCACTGTCTTTTTTTATAAGAATTATATTCTGTACTTTATACTTATTTATCTATTGTTTTGTTTTGTTAAAGGTAGTTTTTGTTAACCTATTTGAACCCCCAACCCCCTAACTGGGGGGGGGGGGGGGGGCACTGAACAATCATTTTGGATAAGAACTGGAAAAGATCTGAGGTACAATATATAATCAACTCAGAATGAAAAGGCAGTTTTAGAAAAACATCAAACATCAAAATGATACATTTGAATGGAAACTATGTCCACAAGAACAGCCCTTTCTGCCTGTTGTGATTTCATATTATAATTTTTTTTATTTTACTATATGAACTTGAATACATAAATGATTATGTATTGTAATATTATTATCATTACTCGTATTATTATTATGCTTTATAAAATTCAAGGAGAAGACTTAAGGATTATAGCCTAATGATTTATTGAGAAAACACTCAAAATGAAAAAAGTAAAATGAACAGTCCAACAAGATGCATTTCTGAGCTAGAAGTAACAACGAAGTTCTAGAACACCTGAAAAGCTTTTAATTCAAGAAAATGACGGGACATGGGACATGTCGGGACATGGCTGCGACAAGCCTAGTTAAAACATTTTTTTCTGCAGTGTAAAGCGTCACATTTCCGTTTTATTAATTGCGTTGCAAGTTTGGGCTCATGGAATTGCAAGATTGACGGAATTGATTACGCAGGAATACGGAGGGAGAACGGACGGTCGGTAAAGTTTAAATATACAAATAACACAACTAGAATAAATAAAATAATGATTTTGATAGCCAGTAAGTGACATTTCAAAACGGGACATAGGTTACTGATTCTAGCTGTTCCTTTGCTTTCTTTTAAAAGGTGTTTTTACGTTCTGAAAAATTGTCAAGATTAAGGACAGCTAAATTCAAGCAAGCAGCATTAGAGGGATATCGTTTGCATGCAAGATGTTGAGATTCTTCATTTAACGTTTTGTTTCTTTTTCTTTTGCTCTCACAAGATTGACATAGGCCTATATAAACAAGGCACACTGTTCGATTATAGCCAGCACGTTAAAGATATTGGTTGAGTATCCGTAATTTCAGGGACTGCCGATTGAGTCACATGGCCCATATCGAACGGCTCCATCCCTAATGATATATTTTAATGTTTTAATAAACAAATAAACAATCCAATGCTTAATTCTGTAAAGTTCAGAAGAGGCATACAGACAGGTGGGCACTGAATCAAAGATTTTCCTGCTGCAATTTAATTATTTCCCGCATCCGAATTATGAACTGGCAACTTCGGTTAGGAAAATATCCATTTCCAACCCACTATCCGTGCTCTTCCGGATTTCGGCTTTGGCTTCGGGCACACCCCTAGTTCCCTCACAAAACATTTTGCGTTCCCTCACAAAAGTGTTGCGTTCCCTCGCAAAACATTTAGCATTCCCTCACAAAAGTATTGCATTCCCTCGCAAAACCTTTTGCGTTCCCTTGCAAAACTTACTGTGGTAAAGTTTGTTTTATATTCTATATTTGATTTTTGAACTTCAATTGCTCTTCAACAGAACAAACCACAGTGCTGAAAGTAACTGTTTCTTTATCAGAAGGAGGGGTTGATCTTTAATCATTCTTTTTATATTACGGCAAATCTTGTAAAATAAATTACAATGGTTACAAACTCCAAAGCAACTGTGTTATGATGTCGGCCTTTCCAGTATCAGGGCACAACATTTAATTTATCTGTTAGGCCTATTAATTATTTTTAATAAATATATATATACAGTGAGCACCATAATTCATTGGACAGTGACACATTTTTTGTTATTTTGGTTCTGCAACAATTATTCTTCATTCTATGGCATTCAGACTGCTCAAACCAACAAGTATTTAGGGAACGTCTGAAAAGTGTGTTGTTTGTTCTCAAATTAAAATGTCAATAGCTTGTTTTTTGCCGCAGCACTCAGAGTGTTCAAACAATGTATTTTAGAATAAGGAGGGTAGGCTTGTGTTCGTATCTCAATATCCTCCTTATCCTACAACACATTGTTTGAACACAGTGCAACGTTAAATAGCTATTTATATTTTAATTTGAGAACGAACAGCGCACTTTTCAGAAACTGGTTCGAGCAGTTTAACAAAATATAATTTATTAAACAAAAAACATCTAAACTAACATCCTAAAAGCAGTGAATGATATGGAAAGGGAAACAAAGTGTGGGAAATGAATGAGGCATGTTAGAATTCACAGTTCTGTTTCTGCATGTGCGTGTGGGTTCACACCAGAACACGTGGTGTACAGAGACCATGAGACGTATGTGTTTCGAGGAAATTATGAATCGGGCCTTAGCATGACGGTAACGTGGCCTGTGAATATGGCGTCCTTCTGTCCTTTTGTTGTTTCTTGTACTTTTGCGGTCGGTGCGTGGTAACTTAGGCCACGCACATTTCTCTATTCACTTGGGCTTTAATGTAGAATTATAGCTCAATGTAACTGGTAAATAAACTGATCCCTTTGTGGACGCAGTTTAATGGCTCCTGCTCGACCATTCGTTGTCACATAACCGGAGAGACCGAGGGATTCTCCCTGCTTGTTCCTTTGATTCTATCGGCCTAGTCTTGCCCCTTCCCCAACTGGGAAGGTGGACAGGAGACCAGAGTTCAGAGTGTAGCTAAAAGCCAAGTAGTCGAAGAGAGAGCGTGAAGGAGAGAGTGGTCAAATTTTGATTGGAAGATAACCTAGTCCTGATTGGTCAAGTCTGTTCGGAATTCCGACCAGGATCACTTGACTGTGTTGCATGTTGGTTCCCAAAATGGACGGGCGCTACACTAATGATACTTACATATATTTTTCCAATCAGTATTTTTATTGTAAACTAATATACTCTAACAGTAAAGGTTTCAAAAGGCAAAATTTGTTGCTTGTCAGCAGATATTTTGAAGAAAATTTAAAACTGGACTGTCTATGCTGCATAAGTAATCAAACTCTACACATTAATATTTGGTAGTACCACGTTTTTCTGCATTAACAGATTAAAGTCACTAAATATTTACGAGCTTCGCACACTGTTTGGGAGAGATGTTTGCCCATTCTTCTTTGCAGATTTGCTCCAAGTTGTTCAGGTTTGTTGTTTGATGCTCGTGGATCGTAATTTTCAAATAGTACCACAGATTCTCAATGGGATTGAGATGAGGACTGTGACTGGGCCACGGTAAATCATTCACCTGTTGTTTCTCGAGCTGCTCATATGTTGCTTTGGCCTTGTGCTTTGGATCATTGTCCTGCAGAAAGGTGAATTTTCTCCCAAGCTTCAGTTTTTAGCAGACTGAAGCATGTTCTCTTGCAGTGTTTCCCTGTATTTTGCCCCATCCGTTATTCTTTCAGTTTTAACAAGCTGCCCGGTCCCTGCTGATGAAAAGCATCCCCACGGCGCTACATTGTAGGGATGGTGTTTCTCGAGGCATGGCCAGTATTAGATTTGCACCACACATAGCACTTTTGGCCAAACAAGCTATAGCTTGGTCTCATCTGACTACAAAACTGTTTCCCACATCTTAGCTGAGTCACTCTCATGCTTTCTGGCTAACTCCTGACATATGCTCTGAGGGGGTTCTTTTTGAGTAATGGCTTCTTTCCTGCATGCCACCCTCCCATACATACCAGTTTTATAAAGAGCTCTTGATATTATTGACCTTTTCTCCACTTTCAGCAACTGAACCCTGTAGCTCCTTCAAAGTGACTGTTGGCTTTGTCGTAGCTTCCGTCACAAGTCTCCTTCTTGCTCAGATGCTGAGTTTTGAGGGACAGCCTTTCAAGGCAGTACCTTGGTGGTGTGATGCAGCTTTTAATTCCAAATCAGTGAACCGAGTAACTTCCATACAATGCTCTTTAGTCTTCATTTTCACACATTTCTTTCAGAGTCACAGCCTGACCAATGAGATTTGATGCAGAGTTTTTATTCAGAAGATGTGAATTACTTTAATGGGTCACAGGTAGAGGCCAAGAGTAACCCAATTGTTTCCTTGTTAGGGCAATTTCTTGGTTTTTCATGTGTAACCTTGGAGCTTCCAGACAGAGGTTGAATGCTTATACAAACAGCATATTGCAGTTTTATAATATATTAAACAAAATATATAAAACCAGTGTTATCTTAAAATAATTAATTTTGAGTTCCAGTGTTTTTAAATAAAATATCAAACGATTGGCTGAATAATTATAGAAGTCTATGAGTACAATGCATATGATTAATTTAGTATTACATTTTTTAATTATATTTAATTTATTATTCCCTATCGTAGTAACTATTGCTACAGCCACAAACGGCACAAAGTTTAACCATACTATCTCTCTATCACATTGACACTCGCTCTCTCTCTTCAAACTGAAAATATATAGGAGGCAATACGCAGCACAGTCATTGCCCCCCACCCCCCAATCTGCAACGTCATTGATGAAAATCCCCAAGATTGATATAATATGTGGATCATAACCATACAACCCCTTTCTCATCCATAATGAGCAATTTTCTAGATTAAAAAGATGAAACCATGGTCTGTTTTAGAGACTGCTCAACACCCCCTCACCCACCCTACTTTGCCTATAGTATTTGAGGCTTGAAAATTATCTGGTGCTTTCACATTATGAAACAGCGTGTGTAAATTATGGTTTTCCTTAACCGAAATTTCAAGATCAGTGTTTACCGTTTAGCATGCCAGCTTTGCTCACACAAATCCGAAACACTGCTGTCGAGATGCGCGGCTCAACTCTAATTATAACAGGCTGACATGGCGGCCCATCGGAAAGCGGACACCTTGAAAAGCACTTTCTCTTCGCTCATGTGAAGAGCATCCAACGGGCCTTTCGTTGTGCAAGATCATCAGAAATCTCCGTCAAGTTCAGCGACCGAAGCTTCTGACGCACTCAATGGAAAGCATAGGGAGTCCATTCAGTCTCTCCTGGCCTATGCTGCTCCTCAGGTAGTTCCTGATTCATTTTAATTTAGGAAACGAGTGTCTGTGACAGGCAATGTCATAACGAATAACAGCAGTCCAGTACGTCCGGCCTCTCACCTGAAAGTAGACTTTACCAGATAACGTTCCACAATTACCAGTTTTTGCAACCTCAGAAACTGCGCTGTGTTGAGCGATCTCAGATCTAAAACAGGTCCTAAATGACAGCAGTTGAGCAGGGAAGCTTATTCCCTAGTGCAGTGGTCAGACGCTTTGCCACGATTGAGTCGCGGGTTGATGACTGCCATTTCAAAAAGTCATCCGTCCATCCGTTTTCTGTGTTCTCTTCTGAGATCCACTTTTGTGTTTATGAGGCATTTTGATTGTAGCTAGCACTCCTTGCACTCATCCTCACCATCCTCAAGCTGACTTTCACTGACAAAACTCGCTAACAGTTACATAATCCTGCATCATCTTATGATGAAAAATAGACAATTGACATTCGATAAGAACATACTCTGGCTTTTTCTTTATATCTGAAAAGAAGACTATTCCCAAAGAAAGATAATTTATGCAGATAATTTAATTCATAGCGTTTACAATACATAATGCAATACAGTGATGTTTAACATGCTCAGAGGCATGTTTAATTATAAAATTAAAAAGCGAGTAACCATGAAGTGGATATAATAATAATTATCATTGTTAATAGCACATGTCGAACACATAGCGACATTCATGCGCCTTACAGAAAGATACAATAAAAAAACAGACAATTAAAAGATGGCAAAAGGCATGGAATAATAAAATGGCAAGAAATATTAAGAAATTAAAATTCAAAATATAATACTTAAAATGAGTAAAATAGTTCCTATGGAAAATAATGTTTATAGAGGAATGTCTTTAGATTCCTCTTAAAATATCCACAGATTCAGATGCCCTCAGATCTAAGGGAAGCTTGTTCCACAGTATGGGGACAAGTGAGCTAAAAGCAGACTATGTTTGTTGAACGAAGGGTATATAAAAGACATACCATTATTGATTTGCATGAGTGATTAAGTTGCTAACATTTCTTGGGCCATATCTGTGTTTGGCTGTGGGGAAATCGTGCCAATCTGGGCCTGAGGTACGCCCATGGAAAAGAAGACACTCCACCCATTTTATTATATTGATTAGCTTTTTATAAAAGTAGGCCATATAAAACATTTTACAAATTGGAAAATTATTCAATATTTTAGAGACACGTGATTGTGAAAATCATGTGCAGCCATGATTCCATGATAGACAGATACATTACATCTGATTTTACTCAGCAGTTTAAAAATGACAAACATCACAGTATACATTAATTATCTTGCAGCTTAAACAGCTCTTGACACTGTGAGATCATTCTAAAACCTCACTCCATTTTCCACCCCTTCTCTCTCATGCAAACACCAACTGCCAATCTGTACTTAATCACCACTGAGAGTAATAGAATAATTGATGAATTACATCCTACTTGTAAAGAGAAATGTTGATGCAGTTCCTATAATGCCTGATATCCACTTCAGTGGCACCTAAACTACAGTACATTGCATCGGAAATGTTAGCAGATGTATTAGCAGATGTGTTATTAAATGTTTCCTTGCATTGCTGTATTCCAGGATTGATTGTGCCCAATTTATAAGTACTGGAAAGGAAGCAGAAAATACTTGCAATAATGCCTTGGTGCACAGCTGGAAAACCATCATGGTTTTGAAGATGGGATCCTTTGGCCTGTTGTTGATGTCTGTCACACAATACTGACCTCTAGTGGCCCAAAACATATTATTTAACAATATATTTTAGTGTGTTAAAATACGTCTTTAATTTTACTTACAGTAAATATTGCTTATAATAATTACCTAATTTATTTGGTACAATTGATACGTAAAAACTATTGCAGGAGAGTACCCGACAGCAGATGTATTTGAATCCAGTTAGAAATGTGTCCCATCACCCTAAAGGATTATGGCTGAGCATGAATGAAAACCCATTAATTTACTTATGTATTAAATTCAATCAACAACAACCCCGGTGAGCAAGGGTGAGTGTTCTCTTTCAGCGTAGAGCCATGTAAAGCAGAGGATGAAGTGTGATATTCAGATTGGTAATAAAGACCAGCGACCATTGCTAATGCAGAATTAAGTTGGTTCATATGCTTATTAATCATCCCCATATTTTTTTCCCTCAATGCATAATTTTCTGATAAAATTTCCATCAGCTTCTTTAATTAAACTAATGGTTTAAATGAGGTTCCAGATCAGTAGTTATTAATCCTTCTAAAGAATTTCACAGCAGCCCGAGTGTTATTAATTAGCCTGAAAAAAAAAATGCTAGATATTCTTTTAAAAGTTAAAACACTTGAAAGTAATGGCATTTCTTTTTTTTTTAAACAAGCAATGGGATGTGAACAAGGATTCAATGCGCAGACATGTGGGATTGTATCCACAAAGCTGCCTACTTTCGCTTAGCACCTTTCCCCCCCCACTGTTTTAGCACTCTAATCAGCCCATTTTAATGGGGTGGTCATCTTCTCTGTTTGTTCAAAGGCCATTATTTGTTCCGTGTCTCAGTTATTTATGAATTCATTCATTCCCTTTCCCCGTGACTAATCTCAAATTGCATAGATTCACTAAAATATGGGCCAAGCTTAATGGAGCCTGTATTCTTGGTACCCTCTTGTCTCCTTTGGTTGCCCAATATTTTTAACCTGAGGGGTGCAGAAGAAATGCTATTGTGCTTAACATACAGGTTTTTTTTAACCATGAAACCCAGTATATAAGGCACAGGTTTTGTATCAGTTTAAATTATTTGTATCGTGCACTCTGCATTCTTCATTGAATGTTATCCAGCGTAGCTAGCTAGCAATCTGACACGACAGTTGTGTAAGCAGAGAAGCCATCAGTTGAATCTGTGTTTATACATCGGTGCACTTAGACTGAAAACCTCTGAAGCACTGTGGTGAGAATTCAAAAAAAATTGACATATCTCTTCCCAAGGAGAGACATATCTCTTCTGTTCTTTTGGGTGGAGAACTATGGGTATACTCCAAAGCAGGATTACTGAGTTAGCCGGATAACTGCACTGCATACAACCCGGAACAGCTATTTTCCTTCAGTCCGTGTTCCAGATTTGAGAGGGTTCCGAGTTTTACTCAGTTTTCCAGGGCAGTTATCCAATCCCGCGATCTCAAACATAAGACAGATATGTATGAGCAAATGAATGGTTGGATTGATTCTGAAAAAAATATATATGTTAGGAGATAATATGTCAGTGCTATTATTTTTAAAGTCTAATTACATGGAGGAATTAGATGTTGGCGCATTTTATAGTTCCCCTACTTCGAGTTTCGCATTTCCAACTGTCAACAATTGGTACTTCTGAGAACGCAGATACGATTGAACTCACGAATAAGGCTTCTTCTACATATCCCTATACTACACAGTACATCAGCTCCATAGATTTATTTAACGGAGCCAGCCTTGACATCAGCTGCCTTGCGCAGCGCAATGGAGCCGACTGGCATTGAGTCACACTCGGTTTTGGCACTGTCAGTAATGAGCAATTCTTCCTCCTGTCCCTCTGCTCATGTTTATTTTGGTTTTCCAGTGGGGTGCTGCCCTGCAGTTTGTGCCCACACTGCCCTGGCATCTTGATCAGTAGACTAATCATAATGTGCTCCAGTGAGTAGTGTTCACATTGCCGTCTGGACACAAAAGAAACACAGACGTCCCTCTTTTAAATCGCAGGCCACATGCAGGAGGAAGCCTCTTTGGAGCCGAGTAAATTATCTGCTATTACATTAATTGTTCTTGATAGTACCTGACAGAAGCGGGAGCCAAAGGCTTAATATTGAAATGACACACAATGGAGACTTACTGCTCTACCTTTGCTCTTGTGAAATAAATGAAATATGAATGAAATATTGAATTTTATGGTGTGTGCATGTGTATGTGTGTGTGTGTGTGTGTGTGTGCGTGCGTGCGTGCGTAATTTGTGTAGCAGTATGCCCAATGTTCTTACTGAGACCCCCTTATGTCTTTTTTAATGTCTTGAGATATTATTTTCAGAGATAGCAGATAACAGACACAGATTCACCAGGGAGCTTGCACTTTTGCTCTCGACAGATATTAAAACAATAAACTACAGCGCCCTGGGACTAAAGCCTTGGAGTTTCCAGCCAACAGTAATGCAGAGACAGAGTGCCCGCTGAAAGGGGGAAACGTGTTATTCCTAGAGTGAGTCCCAGGGTGTTGACAGATACCGAAGTGTCTGTAACAACAACATATATCTATTATTGCTATTTGGGAAATTCTCTTGATACTCAGCTGTTCACAATATGCGACACGAGCCACATGCTTTTCATGAAAAGGTCACCTTTCATGTAAAGGTCTGCTTATCTTATTGTGTGGCTTGGTGGTAAGACCTGTAAGGGATTTATGTGTGCTCGCACACATCAAAAAGATTTAGCACCCACCTGAGGCTGAAAAGCATGCAGTAAACGGAAGGCTCCCCTCTTTAAAATATTTCAATCCTAAATGAAATACGGCCGATGAGTGTCACAGTACGGATGGCTGGCAGATATTTATCCAAACATAGTTGTAAATGAGAAGATAACTAGCACCCACGTCTTCTGCGATGTTCATTGTATGTGAGGTTACTCTTAACGTGGCCACGGGGCAGCCTTTTGCACCAAGGGAAGCAGTAAGTTCTTGCAGAATTATTTTCCTCTATTTACCAGTGCAGACCCCTGTCACAGGTAACCCTGCTGAAAAATGACTCTGATTAAATCCACAATTGTGCCTTTAGTGCGTGACTGTACAGTAGGCATGTTTGTGCTGCAGTAACATTGGGCTATGCAGCACTTAAATGTATAGTATTTTATTGAAGATGACCAAAAATATGTTTTTTTCCCCCAGATATTAAACGTTTACTTTTATCTGAATCCCTTAATTATATTTTCGGTTAATATGCAACCTTTTAAAATCCAGGCTTCAATTCTGAAAAATGTTATAAAGATGGACCTTTCCACACATTAGACCTCTGAGCAATCATCTTGTTTACCTAAAATGAAGAATTGCAAAGGAATTCAATTACCACAAGTTCTGTTTTGCAAGAAACTACCCTACATACAGTTAATTAATCAAGGCGATGTCAATTTCCCTCTGCTATGTCATTTTGAGAGGTAATTAATCACAAATTGCCTAATGACAATTCAAGAATCTTTTATGGTCTTTTAGGAAAAATGTCAGAGTAAGCAATCAGCTAGATGGGGGAAGGGGGTAGGATGTTGATGGTGAAAATATGCCTCACATATTATCAAATCTTGTAAATGCCAGAAAATAAACAAACAACAAACAACTTGGGGGGGAAAAAATCTTAAAAGGACAAATGAGACCCAAATCATTAGTTGCTGCCTTGCGGTAAAGTCAGTACAGGAGATTCCATAGTGGAAATTAATAATGAAATTTACCTTTACATTTATAGAGTGGTGATTAGACATTAATTATATATTATGTTTCTTTTTTTATATAAAATGTGTGCCTGCCTAGTATGTGGACCCATAAGGGATGAAGTATTTGATGATATAGTAAATAGAGGGCAAAAAAGTTTGTGGCTGCTATGAAATATTTTATATTATATAATAAGTCATAAAAATACCATCTCTCTTATTTCACTCTGTATTTTCTCAGACTGTGGCATGCAATTTTGAAAAGATTGCATTCTCACAAAACAAGAAACCTCAACAGACGTGCATTATCTGCATTCCTCAGAGCAACAAAATGTACAAAGCAATTATATTATTTACCAGGGTGCTTCAGAAATGAAAATGAAAGAACAGAGGCACTTCCAAATGAACATCAACAAGAATTTTAGTCTAACTGCAGTCTCACTTTTTTACTCATAAAATGTATACTGCTGGGGTGTATCTGCTTGTTTATACATTTTATATTGCCAGTTGCAGACACAAATGTTCAGACATGCTCCGATACTGTTTTTTTCTTTTCGCTTTTCTTATGTAAATCATATCTTTGTTTTATAATTGTCCTAGAATTTTTAATGTTCCAGTTCATATATCCAGAATGGAAGAGTTTAGGGTTATTCTGGGGGAAATCGGACCCTTTTAAAGCTTGACCTCTCATCTTTCTGATATTTGGCACCCATAATGTAACCTTGGAGTAATGACCATTGCTATACTTTTGAGAGAAAAAAAACATTAACCGCCATTAAGAAATTTAGGGACAAAGTGTCCATTTTCACTCTACTTTTGGCCTACCCACCTCTACTCTTCAGTATCCCTTTGAGGTTTTGGAGCACATCTTTCTATGCTGAATGAATAAAGTTTGCCAGAAGCCCCTGTATTTATCGTATGTTTATTTTGAATATTTTTAAAAGAAAAACCCCATATACTGTATGCCAACATGAAATTAGTCACCATATGATTATGGGAGCAATAGGCTTTTCAGGTTTCAATAACACCTTCATAAAAGTGTGTTGTGTTGAAATGTGAGCAGGTAACACAAAAATGGTACGTACACAGGAAAGTCGAGGAGGGAGGTCCCTAATCCAGGGCTGAGAGAACACCTTTCCCAAAGACATATGGGCCCTCTCCCTTAAAACTGTAAACACAAAACAAATTAGAAAAATAATTGCCCTATAAAGCAGTTGTGTATTTTTATAGCTTTGATGCAGAATCTGCCTCCTGTTGGGCTCTGCATCTGCTCCATTTTAATCTCTCCCACAACACTAAAACTTTAACTCTCTTTTTTTATGCCCCTTGTAGTCATCCATGCTGCACATTTCCATTTTTCATTCAGAACATAGATAGTGCCGTGTGCTGCGGGTGCCTACCATTTTAAATGAAAGAGCATAATCTAAGTTGTTTATCCTGTAAATATTCATGTTCAGTATAGCTTGCAGATGTATTTTCTTTACGATTGGTTCTACATATGTACGCGCATGCTTACTCATGTGAAAATGTGTACACACGACACATTTCAAATGGATGTGGGTAAAAATGTAGTATGTACCTTCCTCAAGTAAATAATGTTCAAACATACATTGGCTCAGGTTTCCTATGTAATATGTAGTAATTAGTGTGTGTATATTTACATAGAAGAACAAATTAATGCTTGTGCTTATGCAAATTGTTCTTTTTCTTTTGTTACTTTCTTTTTCTTTTCTTACTAATTACACATTTGGTAGTCAAAAATTGTGCAAATAAAAAAGGCAACATTTGAGTACATTTGGCAGTCGATCCAAACCATGAGGGATGGAATAAGCCAATTAGTTTATGGTACATTGTTCAGTTTATTATTTTTAATTGCACGCAACCAATGTCTATATGTACGTTCTGAAACACGGGGATTTCTCCTTCAAGGCTATATCTGTATATCTAAATCTAGACAGAATAGAAGGGAAAATGCCATGCTCACATTGGAAGGGGCTCTTGTAAAGCCCAAGGGTCTGTACAGTAATGTGACAGCAGATGAGACAGATTAATTACAGCCTTGTTCTTTGTGAGCAAGTAAGCTTCTCTAATTATCCACTCTTTCATCAGCTCTATTTGCTATGTAAATTCTCTTTTGAATTTATTATTTAAAATCCTGAGATACTCGCAGTTGTAACAGCCGCGTCCATTTTAATTCTGACTGTGCCATTGCTGACTGGTCAGGAGTCTTGCATGGTGAATGGCCCTAACATCGCCTAGTGGGGGAGGGTTTTTTAGTCAACATGTGATGCCCCGTCTCATCGCAAACATGGAGTTTTATAATACCATAGCGCCATAGTGATACAAATGCATCATTAGTAGCTTTAAATCAGAAAACATATGTTTGTATGTGCATGTGTGTGTGCGCGTGTGTGATTTGAACGTACACAGAATTTAAAACATTTAGAATATGACACAGTGAATGACTTAATATTGAGATCAGTTGGCTGAATTTATTTTATGCAGTGTTGTAATTGTCACAATTTAAATCAGTGAAGCAAGTCTACATATTTAACTTACCGCACAAGTGTCTTGAACATTTAGTACACAGGCCAGTGTTTGGTTTTTGAATCCAGACCATGACAGTGCCAGCTGCGGCTGGCTGTCCCACAGGGCGGTGCATAATTGGCCATAACATCACCAGGGGAGAGGAAGTCAGTTGGCTGGGCGTCTGTGTTTCATCGCGCACCAGTGACCCCCTCTGGTCAATTGGATATCCACAGTCTGCTGCAGTTACTCGAGATCAGAGCCTCATGCATGTTGTGATGTATACTCATGATGTCATGTGACCCTAATAAATAGCCACTGGGGTTTATTATAATCAAATGTATTCCTAGTTCAGAGTTTCACGTACACATGGCAGTCTACAGAAACCAGTGGGATGTAGCTACTGCTTTTTTTGGCAAACAGCCCAAATTCAGCAAAAATTAGTTTTGATGGAAGAAGTGTTTGATCACTTAATTAAGATCTGTTTTTTAAAACGTTTAAATATTTTCTGAAAACCGAAGCAAAATGTTTATGTCCAAGGTTTTCGGCAGGCTATTCATAAATATGAGCGAGCTAATTTACCAAACTTCTATTCACACCATGAGGCAGCTAGCACAGATAGCTAGCACACACCCTTTATGTTTGAGGCTGGTAGAGATACTGCCAGTAAATAAGTAAAGCTCATTACTGGAATCTCTGCTATTTCTTGAAAGCAAAGTCAGCATTGACATGGTTGGCATTAAATCCCATACCGTGGGCATATTTGTGCACTAAAGCTTTGCCTTAACCAGATTAGTCACCAGCAGCCCCAAAGTAGTGTGTATTTAATAGGCTAATGCAAATCTATCTTCTTTCAATGTGTAATACCACAAACGTATATTCTTGTTGCAGTTCAACCGTGACTTTAGCAAAACTTTATCCATTGTCACACAGTAGGCTATATTTGGTTGCATTACTGATAGTTTTAAGTTCAGACAAGTAAAATAATTCTAGCAAGTGTTGTTATAAAAAATATAAAAGTGCAATGACAGATTGTTTAAAGACTAGTGTTTGCTAGCTGTATTGAGTTTTATTTTACCGCATCTCATACATATAAATGGTATTAAAATTAACGTAGCCCTATAAACTTTGCCCCTAGTGGTTGAGACATATCCGTCTCAATTACAGTATTCATGTTTGTCTGAAGTTATAAACTACAGCTTTAAGAAAACCCCGTAAATTTTCACGCAGTATTTTTTAAAAGAGTAGCCGATTGCGAAAACCTCAGCTTCTCCAGTTACACTGCAGTGCCATAAAATAGGAGGGTGTTGTCAATAGCCCAAAGCACTTACAACCCTCCTCTCGCCACAGCCATGTAAAATGCATAAAATGCACCGTTTATACACACTAAGAAAATCATGTTCATGTATAGAAACAATAATATTTATTTAAAACGTTGTACAAATGAGCATTCGCCATTTTCCTTTGCTTACTGTACTATATACAGTACCTGATGCACTTTCGGTTTAGAAGATACCTAATTTTTTCTTGTATAAATATGTTTAGGAAACCAAGTACTTACCAGTATATTCAGCTACAGCTGTTTTCTGATTAACCCTAAAGAGTTTATCTTGTTACATTTCGCCAAAGTCCTGTACAGTAAACATTTCCACAGCGACCACCCGTCGCACTTAGGGCTGAAATATGTTGCTGTTCTTGTGTAAATACACACGCGCTTTTGTACGTTTTAAAAAAAACGTATTTAAATACATTCGGCGACATATGTTATGGTTATTATATATATACGGTATGTGACCATTCTGAAATAAATGTATTATGTTGCAAATTTCTGAATGATACAACTTCTTCTTCAATTCAAACTATAAAACATGGATGTACAAGGAATATTTTTTGAGATATTGACATTTAAATTTGAAACCAGGTGGAAATTGCCTCTGGAGGACCAAAGTAAATAGGGTTAAATCGATTCTTTGAGTTTCCTTCCTTTTTAATTTGAAGTATATGCACTTTAGATATTGTCCATTGTGGTGATGTACCATGGAAACCGTAGAACCAGGCCTTCTGTAATCTTACCTTTAAATTGATGATTAACAAGCAGACAATTGATTAGAGGCAGTGAGCTGGTGTTTTAGGTATAGCCCTACAAATCTTGCAGTAGAAGAGGTCTGAGTGAGCTCTCCTGAAGCATCTACATTAAAGGAGAGGTCTAGTAATTGTGAGGAATTGGAGGGAACATATAGCACCTCAGTCTTAACCGGATTGAGCTTATGACAGTGACTTTGTTTGACATCAAAAATCAGATGGTTTTCAGGCAGGCTGAGTGAAGGGAGACCTGAGAGTCAGGTGGGGGGAAGGAAAGGAAAAGCTGAGTAGCATCAGCAAAGAAATGTTATGAGAAACCATGGGATGAGATGACATATGCAAGGAAATATAAAGGGAAAAGAGGCGGCGGGCCAAGTACAAAGCCTTGGGGGACACCTGTAGGAAGCCCCTGGTTCTGAGACAAGCTGCCATCCCAGGAAATCCTAAAGGAATGTCCTGAGATGTAAGATTCAATTCACTTAAGAGCAGTGCCTGAGGTCCCAAGTGAGGTCAGCATGGAGAGAAGTGTGTGGTCTACAGTGTCAAGGCTGCAGAAAGGTCTGGTAGGATCAGAACAGAAGAGAAGGAAGATGATCTATCTGACTGAAGTGCTTCAGTGTTGGAGAGAAGGACAGTCTCACTGGAGTGACCAGCCCTGAAGCCAGACTAGAAGAGGTCAAGAAGGATATTTTGTGATAAGATATAAATAAGTTGTTTGGATACTGCACATTCCATGATTTTGGAGAGGAAGCACAGTAGAGACTGGCCTATAGTTCTGGACAGCTGAAGGAACCTTTTTCTTCAACAGAAGTGTAACTCAAGCCTCTCTGTAGAAAGTGATGTGAGTTTCTCATTGAAGAGATGAATGGGAGTGTGCTGGGTGAGATGGTCTGGAGAAGAGGAAATGAATGGGTTCCAGGGCACAGGTGGTTGGTCGATGTGATATCAGCAGGTGAGATATGTCAATATCTGTAAGAACTAAGAAAAGGAGGTAGTTGAGAGAAAGTGAGTGAGTGGGTAGAATTAGATAGGCTAGGGGAGGACCGTGACATCTGGAAAGAGCTGGATATGTCTGCAATCTTCTTCCTAAAGTGGTCCACAAAGTCAATTATATCAAAGTCAAACAGAGAGGCTATAGAGGAGTGGAGGAGCGGGAGAGGTGGAAAGTGAACAGAAGACACTTTACCTGGGTTGTATTATGGAGCTTCAAATGTTGGATTGAAAAAAGGGAGACTTTAGCAGATGTACCACTAGGAGAAGGCATAGAGTAAGTGCTATTGTTTTATTCAGGATCTTTACTTATGTAGAACTAAAATAATAGTATTGACTGAAATCTAGTCAGAGAGTTGTTTTATTAAATAATGTTAATGATGAATCATTAACCTGCTTTAAAGAAGTAATTGTTTTTAATACAATGTAATTTCCATTAGTGGGTGCAGGACACATCACGAACCAAGACTATAAAATAGATCACTTTTGTATTTTTCACTTGCCCCTTTGCACTGATTTTGTCAAAGGAAAAAATTATTCAAATTCACATTATCCACTTGCTGTACTGTGAAATGATAACAAAATACATCTTGGAATATTGTGTAGGTTAGTAACCCTAGTAGACTACAATTACAAAATTAAGCTAATTATTATTAGAAACGGTATATACCCTCATAATAATGTTATTTTTAGAAGTGATATATTGTATTTTGTAGTAGTAAATGTGTCACTGTGCTTTACTCTTTTCAGACAGCAGTTTAATTTTTCCACCATGGATACAAGGTCAATATCTATCACCACGGATACATCCACATCCATATCCCTTATTGCCTTTTTTTCTGTCTGTGTAATTTAAATATTTAAACAGAGATGGAACACAACCATCATGCTATATGAACCTTACCAACCCAATCAGAATTGCTCACATATTTGGCTGATCTTGTGAACACAGCCAATGTGATGACCATTTCACCTGCAATGTGGTTCAATTGTGACCCTATCCGTGTTACTCTTGACTGAACACGATACCTTGAGCTTCAGATTGGCATCATGCTTACCTAAATAATGATGGATTTCCCCTAATTACTGTTGAGTGCCCTACTGTTGCTATGATATTTCATGATGTTAGTCTTCCGTTCTGATTCCCAAGGCAGTTCTGTTTGAGTGCTATAATGTACTACATGGGCACAATTCTTAAATTGTAAATAGAAAGGCAAATGAAAACCAAAGTTTACATTATAGAGCTTTCAAGAAATATAACACCAGAACCTCATTAAATGGTTAACAAAACAGTTATTGTTGCAGACAAAGCTGCAGTCTGTTGAAATATGCCACAATTAATGGCCAAAGGGAAGATAATACTATGGCACTGGTTGCTGGAGCAGAACAAGTAGAGTGGAGGTCCTGGGAAAAGGTGAGTCTTAGCTGACTGTTAGAAACTTAAAAAAGCATCAAGCATTTTTCTGTCTGTTTTTTTCCCCCCACAGTGCCAGGCTTCCCATACCCAGCTGCAACTGCAGCAGCAGCATACAGAGGGGCACATTTAAGAGGTAGAGGGCGCACAGTCTACAACACGTTTCGGGCAGCAGCTCCCCCTCCGCCCATCCCTGCTTATGGAGGGTGAGTATCCAGGCCTCTTTTTTAACATATAGCCCTGCCACAACTAAATGCTTTAGTGGACACATCACGGTGCAGTGCATGCTGGTCTTGCTTCACCACAGAAACCAACACAGCATGTGACCAATCTGAAGGCCTGAAGACGTGTACCTTGCACAGAGTAATGAAAAATGACTGTAATTTGTACTGTCATGGTTGGTGGCTTTAAGCATTTTCAGTGTCATATGTTGTTATGTAAATTCCCTCAGAGATTGAATGCTGTAGAGAAGAGAAAGCTGGGAACAGTCGCAGATTCGTTTTATTATTTTATTTTTTTCAGGTTTAGAACCGCAAGCACTGGGTGCTTAAGGAGGCTGGATGGAGTTCATTCTTATAAAACATGCCTTTTACAATCCCCTCAGTCAGTTTCAGGAGTTGAGACCATTTTTACAACAAGGATCCTCCATTGAGTTTGAAATCTTTATAATGTGCCAGTCAGTAGTGCACTGCAATATAGTTTTTCATTGTTGGCATTAATTGATAGCTCATTCTTGTCATACCTATACCCATACTAAAACAAAGTCATACATTTAATTTTACATGTAAACTCATAGCTTTTCATTTTCTAGTGGATTACTTGGGCATATAAAAAAATTCTTCCATACTACATATTTTGTATAGATATGTATTTTTGTTTATAAAGTATATTGGAAACTGTGTGCCATTTTCTTTATAGACATCACTGTGCATATCCACAATCATTGTAGATTTATTGAATATTTTATGGAATATTTATACAAAATATATTTTATATATGTGAGATCAACAAATTGAGCTGTTCTAAAATACCACAAGGGATTTAATAAAATGTTTTGATGACCAGACATGATGTTATGAAACTAAAATATTTTTTGTGAGGGTAATAACTAAAGCAATACTCACACTTAGAACACATCTTATGTGAAATTGATCTCTTCCCACAGGTATTGATGTAACACTTTAATCTGTGAAGCAGTGGCTGGCTGAAATAACAATCTTTTGTATGTGTGGATATCTGCAACACTTTGTTGCAGGGAACCTGATATTCAGAAATACAAACAGAAAATGAGTGGTGAACTGCACTGATATTGTTTCTTAAGGATTGTGGGTGGTCTTGTGAATTTCTTGTGCCTGATACATAACGACATAAAATATCAATGCAATATTCCATCAGATTTACACCATTTACTGCTATGGTATAACCTTGTGTTTCCCACGCCTGATCCTGTGGATGTACCCTGTATGCTAGTATTTGTTTCAAAAATATTTAGGTTGGTTGGATTGAGCTGTAAATGGAAAACTTTGAGATCTGTTCATCAATTACATGATAGAAATCCTTAGCAAAATAAATGTGTTTTTGGAAAGCTCAAAGAAATAAGTGAGCTCTTTTTTGTTCAGGAAATGGAACAAATGAACAATGAATTAAGCTTAATTCACATAGCTGCTCCAATTTAAGAGGAATTAATATATATAATTTGAAGAAACACAGTTAATTGGCAAATTATTTTTCATAAAGAGCACTTTGAACCAAAAACAGGAAACCATTATGCTATAACAACACAGTACATCACAGAGCTGCTAACATCTACATTTTTAGAAAAGTATGAGGACCACATGGGAGAAAATAACATAAACAAAACATAGCACACATATATCCATTAATAAATCATAGTGCATCTTCCCAAATATCTTCCCTCCATTTGGTTTTGCAAAGATGAATCCACAGCCTCCTTAGCCCTTAACTCAGGGATACTTTATTAGTTTCCCCCATTTTTTTTGAGTGCTTCCTTTTTTGTATGTTATTTTTACTTTTTTTATTATCAGGGTGTAATGGCAGAGTAGGTTGTGCTTGCATGTGAACATGTTCTAATATGGATGTTCTTGTGTGTGTGTGTGTGTGTGCGTCTTTCCAGTGTGGTGTACCAGGATGGATTTTATGGTGCAGATATTTATGTAAGTATTCACTGATGCGCATGCTGTCTTCAAACATTACCCCAGCCATTCCTCATACAAGTTTACTACTGTGAAACAGCTCTGTTTGGTCTATTTACTGTTCCTGGGTCTGTCATAAAGAATTTAAGGAGAGATATCTCTTTGTGAAAGGACCTTTCACTTTCCCTGTACTGTGTTTCCACTGCAGAATTTTGGAAATTGCTTAGCACAATCGTCAACAGAATACTTAGCCATACAAACAAAGAAAATTGGATTGCGGTTACCATAACATATTTAAGCCCTTGTTGATATTTGTTCACTGAAAACTATTAGATTAGTACTCATTTTAACTTGTATTTGTGTAGTGTAAACTGTTGTTAACCATTCCTAAATCAAAATGCACTCATACATCGGCAATAATCATATGTTAACCTAAAGCAAACAATCAAGGTGCAATTTCTTTGTTTTGGGCTCTTCAGCAAAATCATTCCGCGGAGTATTTATGCATTCATTACCTGGTCTGATAATACATCTAAATAACTCATAGATTTCCAAAATCTTGTCTTAATACAAGGATATTAATTAAGACAGCATTATATAAAGACTCACTGAACACTTTATTACGTATATCTGCTCGTTAACGCAAATAGCTTGCTCCTCCAACCAGCGAATCATGTGGCTGCAGCTCAATATATAAAGCATGCGGATATGGTGAAGAGGTTTAGTTTTTTTTTTTTGGCCAAACATTGCAATGGGAAAGATTCATGATCTAAGCAACTTTGACTGTGGTATGATTGTTGGTGCCAGATGTTGTGTTCCAGCATCTCAGAAAAAGGCTGCCCTCCTGGGATTTTCATGCACTTCAGTCTCTAGAGTTTACAGAGAATAGTGCAATCAACAAAAACATCCAGGGAGCGGCGGTTCTGTGGCCAAAAACACCTTGTTGATGAGAGAGGTCAGAGGAGAATGGGCAGACTTGTTCAAGCTAACAGAGAGGCCACAAATGCTCAAATAACAGCTGTTTACAACACTGCTGTGCAGAAGGGCATCTTTGAACACACAACACGTCGAACCTTGAAGCGTATGGGCTACAGCAGCAGAAGACCACGCTGGGTTGAACTCCTGTCAGCTAATAACAGGAATATGGGGGTACAGTGGGCATGTGATCACCAAAAGTGAATAATTGAAGATTGAAAAAACTTTGCCTGGTCTGACGAATCTCGATTTCTGCTGCGACATGCAGATGGTACGGTCAGAATTTGGCATAAACAGCATGAATCCATGAGTCCATCCTGCCTTGCGTCAATGGTGCAGTCTGGTGGGGGTGGTGTAATGGAGTGGGGAATGTTTTCCTGGCACACATTAGGCCCCTTAATACCAATTGAGGATCATTTGAACACCTCAGCATACCTAAGAATTGTTGCTAATCATATGCATCCCTTTATGGCCACAGTCTACCTTTTTTCAAATGGATGCTTCCAGGAGGATAATGCCATATCACAAAGCACACATCATCTCAAGCTGGTTCCACGAACATGACCGTGACTCCAGTTTACTCCAATGGCCTGCACAGTCCCCAAATCTCAATCGGATAGAGTACCTTTGGGATGAGGTGGAACGGGTGGTTCATAGCATGGATTTGTGTCTGAATCATCTGCAGGAACTGCATGATTCTATCGAGTCAGCATGGAACAAAATCTTTCGAGCACCTTGCTGGATCCATGCCGTGGAGAATTTAGGCTGTTCTGGAGGCAAAATGGGGTCATGCACGGTACGATATCGGTATACCTAATAAAGTGGCCAGTGAGTTGTAGGTTATTGAGCATGGGTAATATACAGTGTGTAATCAATGTTTAGATAGAGCAAGAACATTAATCACTGTGAAAGGGGTGCTGTAGTGACAGTAATACCTGTATTCCCATAAAGGGGAAATGTTGGCAGATTAACAGTGGCAGATTAATTTGGCAGATTAACTTGAAAATTATAGTATCTTTTATTTGAATTTCCTACCAGGATGTAGTTTTCTGTTTTATTTAGAGAACGGGAGCTTTGTCATCAATATTCACGACAAACTAATGTCAAAAGTTAAGTTAAAGTTTAAAATCTGCTTCTGGAGCTCTGGCTCTATTATGGAAAATAACATGAGATAAATATTTATTCACAATCTGCAGAAGTTAAATGCTCTGATTGCAATGGAAATTCTGTGTTATGGTTGTATAATGAAAATGCTCCATTAATTTCCTCAGGGTCTTATGGACTATAAATTATTCTTCATATGCCAAATAAGCTTAGATATGAAGCATCATTTTAAACATAACATTAGTTCTTCAAGTTATATTATTATATCGTCAGAGTGGGGGGAAAAAATAAAAAATAAAGTAATTATAAATTGAGTGTCACCTATAGTCACCATAAATCACAATAATTTTAAACTAGATTGAAAATATACCTGAAATATATACACTACTCACAAAAAGTTAGGGATATTTGGCTTTCGGGTGAAATTTATGGAAAATGTAAGTTCACGCTACAGTGATATTATACGTATCATGAAAGTAGGGCATTTAAGTAGAAGCATGCAATGGTGATTTCCTCATCTCAAACAATTTATTGAAACAAAAGCCAACAACAGTGGTGGGTATACCACAACAAAAATGTAAATGTCTCAATAACTTGTCATGTGCCCTTGAGCATCAATTACAGCTTGACAACGACGTCTCATGCTGTTCACAAGTCGACTTATTGTCTGCTGAGGCATGGCATCCCACTCTTCTTGAAGGGCGGCCTGAGGGTCATTGAGGTTCTGGGGTACAGAGTTACGAGCCTCTACACGGTGAGTCAGCTGATCCCATAGGTTTTCTATGGGATTCAGGTCTGGAGAAAGTGCAGGCCACTCCATTTGAGGTACCCCAGTCTCCAGCAGCCTTTCCCTAATGATGCGACCTCGATGAGCTGGAGCATTGTCGTCCATGAAGATGAAATTAGGCCTGTGTTGTTCATGCAGGGGCACAATGACTGGATTAATGATGTTATTCAGGTAGTATGGGCTTGTCACTGTACCATTCACAAAGTGTAGGGCGGTTCTGTATTGACTAGACACACCTGCCCACACTGTAACACCGCCACCACCAAAGGGTCGTCTGGTGACAACAGTGGCTGATGCATAGCGCTCTCCTTGATGTCTCCAACATCGTTGGCGGCCATCATTTCTGCTCAACGTGAATCGACTTTCATCAGAGAACAGCACTGAGGCCCACTGGTCCCTCGTCCAGCGTAAATGCTCCCTGGCCCATGCAAGACGATGACGCCTGTGCCTGGTGGTGTGGTCAGGTACTCTTGCAGGTCGTCTAGCACGCAGACCACGCTGATGTAAACGGTTTCGAATGGTCTGACGTGACACTTGGGTGCCTCTCACCTCCCTTAAATGTGCCTGGAGTTGAGTGGCATTCATCATCCGGTTCCGCAGGGCACTGTTCACAATGAAGCGGTCATCAGTGTGGGATGTGGCCAAAGGACGTCCACTTCTATGCCTTTCTGTGACTCTTCCAGTCTCTCTGTATCTCTGTTGCAACCTGCTGATGACACTCTGCGACACTCTAAGCTCAGTGGCCACTTCCCTCTGAGAACATCCTGTTTGAAGCCTCGCAATGGCGAGGTACTGTTGATCAATTGTTAGGTGTCGTCTTGGTCTCATGATGTCAAAATGTGAACAGCATGATGAAGAGGACTGTTTAAATACCAATTCTAATTGAACCAGGAAATTTATTGGTCGATTCATGGATCAAACACCTGTTGTGAATTTTGCCGTTCAGCTCCTTGTTAGAGAACAGCAAGTTGTGCAAAAAGTACTGAAACATTGAATAGTTGGACATGTGCATTCAAAAGTTTAGAGAAGGTCAAATTAATTTCACCTGTAAAGGTTATAGTGCATTTTAGGTTCATCCTGAAATTTCACCCGAAAGCCGAATATCCCTAACTTTTTGTGAGTAGTGTATATACACTATATACACTGCCCGGCCAAATAAAAAGTCGCCATTGCACCCGTCATGCATAGTGCCCACTGTACAAGCCTCTGGAGGCAGTGTTATGATCTGGGGTTGCTTCAGTTGGTCAGGTCTAGGCTCAGCAACATTATGCAGCAATAAAATGAAGTCAGCGAAGTACCTGAATGTACTGAATGACCAGGTTATCCCATCAATGGGCATATGCCAGGATGACAATGCCAAGATTCATCGGGCTCAAATTGTGAAAGAGTGGTTCAGGGAGCATGAGGAATCATTTTCACACATGAATTAGCCACCAGATTCCTGACCTTAACCCCATTGAAAGTCTTTGGGATGTGCTGGAGAACACTTTACGGAGTGGTTCGACTCTCCCGTCGTCAATACAAGATCTCAACCAAAAACTTATGCTACTCTGGATGGAAATAAATGTTGTGACATTGCATAAGGTTGTCGAAACAATGCCACAACAAATGCGCGCCGTAATTAAAGCTAAAGGCGGTCCAACGAAATATTAGAGTGTGCAACTTTTTTTTTGGCCGGGCAGTGTATATATACCATATACCAATGGTGATTGAAAACCAGCTCATTATACAAATATGTTAATATGTTTGTCACTTCACCAGTACTGACTGTCCATATAATTGTTCATAGAAGTGGCTGCATGGGTAATGCAAAATAATAATTTGTTACATTACATTATATTACATTCATTTAGCAGGTGCTCTTTCTTATCCAGAGTGACAATATAGGAGAAATAGAATTATTTCACCTGATTAATATGAGAATTGTGTCAGATCAGGCTAACAACATTCCCAGACCAGTTGGTAAAGATGGAACATCACTAAAGCACGAGTACAAGTTAATTATGCTAACAAGAACCAAATGCATTCTAAATGCATACAGACTATATCCATAACCATAACCCAAGAGAAAGATAAATGTATATGAATATGGTCTGAAAACATACAAATACCATAACTGAAATGAATACAAACAGAGGGAATGCAATGCTGTGGGGACGGGACGGCAACCGTGATGCAGTCTGATGAGGTTTGTCTTCAGTCTGAGTAATGTTGAAGTAAAATATAGCTGCAGGGAGGAATCCATCATTTCTCAGATGGAAATACTAGCTAAGGTAGCTAGCTAAGTCTGTGCTGCATCAATACGTGGTGAACAGTGAATTATCATCAACAAGATTTAAAAATATAGGCACGGCATGCATTTGTCATCAAGCCTTCTACCAAATTCCCAATATAAAAAACCAAGTTAAATAGGTTGCCAGGTAACAAATTTTGTTGTCTTCATCTGATAACAGATTTGGCACATGTCAATTGTGTGCTATCGTAGATAGCTATCTACCCAGGTAGCGAAAGTTATTCATCACTCTAATGTCGCATGACAGACAGCTTCAGATCCCGCTCAGGAGGTACAGTGCTGATGGTCCTATCACTGGAATTGAATAGTATCGGCTTGTGTATGTATGGCTGAATCATTTTACGCTTGAGTCGGTTGGTTCTGGTGTCATTGATTTCAGACTTGGCGTTATTTTCTATATCTCGACGTCCTGCAAGCTAGCTAACTAAACAATAGTGAGAGTCTGTTTAGTGGGCTTTGTATGAAGTGAATTGTGAACATTCATTACAGGTAGCATACACATCTGCAGTCCTCAATCTGTCATGTTCAGAAATAAGTATAAGAAAATAATTATGAAAGTACTTAAACACATGTGTTCAACAACCTTTAATTGAGCAAGAGATTAGAATGAAAACCAACATACACAAACACTT
Source organism: Synaphobranchus kaupii (assembly GCA_029718625.1). Lineage (NCBI taxonomy): Eukaryota > Metazoa > Chordata > Actinopteri > Anguilliformes > Synaphobranchidae > Synaphobranchus > Synaphobranchus kaupii. The sequence continues at coordinate 33,699,633 of CM056379.1, forward strand.
AATAACACTTTTTTTTTTTAAATTTACCTTCAGACCACAGTTACACCACATGACATTTTATGTACTTTAAAATGGTTAAAAAGAAGAGCCCTGAATTTATACACAGTATAGTGTACAGTAAGTGTATCTACTGGGCCTGACCCACGGTATAATCTACATTGTCTGTTCTGGGAGGAGGAAGACACAGGGCCAAAAACAAGTGAATATTTCACAATTGTAAAATGCTCCTCTGATGTTCCTTCTCTTATTCACCATTAGAAGAGTACCACTGTGGCTCAGATTGATTACTGCAAATTGATATGAACATTAAATATGCATTAGAAAGTATTAGGAAACATTACTGATATTTATTACAAGCCATTCTTCGTGGACTGTTTGGGTACATTTGGTAAATTTTTCATGAGGAGAGGGAAATTAAGCTATGAAAGCATAAAAGAGAAAGAAATGCATGGAGAATCTGACATTCATAAGGGAACCCTCAAAATTGAAATATAATTCAATCCGTGATACACATCACAGAAAAAGGAGAGGATATTTTTATGGTTTGTGTAATTTAGTAACACATGCTGCAAAATGAATAACACGCCTTAAATGAGTGGCGGTTTATAATTCTTAAGCCGAGGCATAATGACATGTCGATTTATGAAAGCAAGGTATGAGACTTGCCCCTGTAGTCAATTTTTTTTCCGTAAACTTTTATTTTTAATTTAGAGACTAATTTAAGTATACATCTTGATTGAATCCAATGCTTCGGATTAAAAAGCAGGGGTATGGGGGAAACAAAAAGCATGTATGGTTTTACAGCAAAATTGGGATACTGCAGTGCAGTCACGGGTAAAACTTTAAAGTCGCAAAGCACGCACTTATTTAAAAAAGTAAAAATATGATGATTTTTATTTAAAATACGTTGGTTTCGGTTAAAAATATATTTTGGGCTAGTTTTGAGTCGCCATTTGGCTGGAAAGTCTTGTAAGATCTGGCAACCCTACAGTCCCACCCTTGCGCTGCCACGTGTTGTTTTTGTTGTGTTTGAAGGAAAACGTCAGCAAAGATGCGCCTAATTTTTTTAAAACTGCTTTACGTCATATTTATGTGACCAAAATGTTTGTGTACTTCTTGAAAAGTGTGCTCCCGATTGAACTCAGCGAAAACCCGGAAGTAAGTGCGTCATCCGGGTGTTTCAAGTATACTGCAATTTGAAATATTTTTTCCTACTCAACAACTTTTTCATCCTATCTACTCACCAAGGCTACTCACGGCCTAGTTCTTATATAGTCCTGTGGGGAACACTGAACACAGAGTGGCACACTGCCTTTGTTGCATTCTTTGGGGAGAACCTTGGTTTGGGTTAAACTCGCATTTAGTTACTAACGTTTGTCAAATGGCCAGAGATTTTGCCTGTCAGAAGCTTTGCAAGAGAGATGGTCTGTATCTGTGGCTGCTGCAGCGGCCGATTTTGACTTATGCTGTTCAGATTCTGAACGTTCCATCAATGTTAATGAATGGGAATTTTTTTAAAATAAATTATAAATATCTCAAAAAATATTTGAGCTATTGACACAAAAAGCACAAGCAATGAAATCCCATACTCGGTGCAGGTACTGGCAAAATTTGGTAGGTCTGGCTGAAAAACTGTAGGAGGAGTAACGTACAGAAAACTGGGCACCTCCGCTGCCTGCTGCTCCTGCCGCCATCGCCGTCCGGTTCCCCACCATCATTGCTGCCACATCTGGACTGTTAACTAGTTAATTCTATTAACATGAACATTGGCTGTTTTGACTATGCGCATGTTCAAAACACCTAGACCCTGAGCGTACCAGAGGAGGATGGGTTCCCCCCTTGAGTCTGGTTCCTCCCAAGGTTTCTTCCTATTTACACTAGGGAGTTTTTCCTTGCCACTGTTGCCTTTGGCTTGCTCTTGTGGGGGTTTAGGCTGGGTTTTTCTGTGAAGCGTATTGTGACAACTGGTTGTGAAATGCGCTTTATAAATAAATATTGATTTGATTTGATGTGGAATAAGAATAAGTATTAAAGAGAATAGTTGGCTTTAAAGTAAATGACTAATAAACCTTTTAAGTTTTCATTGAAGTTTTTTGGCAAATGGCTTTCTTGCATCAAACAAGTCAAACAAAACACAGTCTGAAGCAAAAAAAATTGTTAATCACTCCTTTTATGATTGCACAGGAATTGGTCAATTATAAATAAGATATCAAGTAACAATGGACCATAGGTCATATTATATCTTAGATTCATGAAGCTGCTCTTGGCCCATTCATTTTAGTTTTCTCACCTTCCTTTTTTATCAGTAAATCAGTGGTGGTCGCAAATCCTTTTGCATCAGGTTGCAGATGCTGTCTTCAGGGATTATGTCTCATTCTTTTTGTAGCAACTCAAAAGGCATATCACTTTCCAATGTGTTTTGCAGCCTACAATAGAAGCCACATGTAATGCCAGCTCATGTTGCACTCATGGCTTAACAATTATTCCTACTGCACCAGAAATAGATTGTTAATGTTACAGCATGAAGGATCTTGTGGTCCAACTGGAGTGTTGACATGTCTACATGAGCCCACAGGAAAGACAGCAAGTGAGGTCTCATGTCTTCATCAGTAACTACACTTCTGGGCAGCCAGGTGGCCATCAATCACAAGTGGAGTTCTACAGTGAATAGAGACACTGACAACAGTGAAGCTGTATCAAAATAATAACTTTGCATGTGGAGATCTAAGTTAAAACTTTGGTTAATTGGTATGGCGTTGCTTACACTAGTTACACTACATCTAGTTTGTCATGTCCATAAACACAGAAGGGTACTGGCCCCCTGTGTGGTCATCTGGTGTGCAAAGAGTGACTGTGCAGCTCATACTGTTCACAGTTGAATTGATGATGATGTGAGCTATTGGTTTTTTGGCATTTCTGGGATTGCTCATGCATTGGAACCTGTATTGAACCCACTTGAAGATTAAGGGTGATGATATCATGATTTTTATTACATGATGTTACTCATGATCTCCCATATTATGGCCCGTCTTTGATAGTCTGACTTAGTACAGCCTGTCTCTTTAAGCGGGAAATTGCATATTGTTTCTCTGTTTTCCTTGATTCTAACAAGGAATGACTGAACATTTGATCAGTCATTTGATGTCCAGTATTCATTGTACAGCTTCCTTACTAGACCTCCGATACATATTGTACTACGCACGCTTCTCCCTTTATGAAATTTATGAGAAAGATCTTTACATTGTGAATTATATGAGCGTTGGGAACAAAGTGCGCATAGCAAGTTCTGTCAGGAAACTCTTGCTGTAGCCGACCATTGGTTGGCTAGCAACCATGTTTCTCATACTCAACCAATCGCATACACACCTCTAATGGAGCGCCCTTTTTAAACCAAGAGTCAGTTCTCTCTGTGCTGCTCACTTCTATGCTTTGTTTGCTTTGCGGTTTCTGGGCCAAAAAGAATTTGCTTTCACCCTCCACCACCCCAGCTTCCACCTGTTATTTGGATCTACTTTAGTATGGGGGGGTTCTCGTCATCTCCTGTTTAGCGAGGGGAGATGCCCGTGCTCCATAGTAGTTCCTAAAGCAGATCCACCCAGCGCCAAATCAAAATAATTATACAGAACATTCATTAAAACATGTCATTTGAATACATGACCTGAAAGACATATGGATATGAGATTATTGCACACAATTACTCTTGATTGTATACCTAAATCAGAAATATGTTTTAAAAATTAATTTAAAATCTTTTTACAACCATGGTTCTCTGAGGTTTAAGATGAAAGAAGGTTTAGCAATGTGGTTATGATACATTAAATATGTATACCTACTGAAATTCCTTGTGTATATTCTGTACATATAGAGTATGTATATCAGGTATATAAAAAGGTATGAAGCCACAAACCTTTACTTAACCCTCCCATTATGTTTGGGGTCAATTTGACTCCATGCAGTGTTTAACGTCTCTTAAAAACCAGTTTACCTTATAATTCTGTTTCCAAAAGGGCTTAATTTACCTCGTATTACATAACAGCATTTGATATGCACTAGTCAGAGTAAAATAAAATGATTTGTGTATTGTATATCTGGTATTGAGCAAGAATGAGAAGTTAATGACAAATACTGTCACAAAGTAAAAAAAAAAAAAAAAACTAAGTGACCGTTTATTTGTGTTGTGTTTTAGGGCGGTTATGCTGCCTACAGATATGCTCAACCTGCCACTGCCACTGCTGCTGCCTACAGTGACAGGTAAGACACTATATTATGGCTCAGTATTCATGCGCAGGGTCAGAAACACAGCCTACATATTACTCCCGAGAACATGACCTTAGACAGCTCCCGAGAGTTGAGCTTACTTTCCTGAAGACTGTCTCGTATGCGTCTGCAGCTATTTCTATCGGGTCAATTGCCTTTGCCCATTCCCAATGAGCATCTAACATGGAAGGCCAGGCTGATTTATTATAATAATTCTTTTTTCCAATTTGGACAGAGCCTATCATGATACGCAGAGCCGTAATTGGCGAATGAGATCAATTGAGATGTCACTGTAAATGTAATTGCTGAATGTGCAGTGGTGGAATAGTGCAACAGTGTAACTGGCTAATTAAGTGGGATAGACTTGACAGTTCTATAAATAAATGAGCAAGAGTGTTTTGGCAGAACAAAGGGACAAAGTATATTTTGCAGACTGATTTGGATTATTTACTGGCCCGATTACATTACTTGAGCGGTACTTACCCAACACTTGCTCACTATTCACTGTGCAACTATTATACCTCAGTATCTAAATACAATATAGGTTTTGCTTATATGGGCAGCCTTTAAATTGAACTTGTAATAATTTTTGTGTTGTTTAAATGGTGTCAATGTCATCACTTTGGAGGAGTGGTTCGAACACGCATATACACTTGTGTATGAGGGGCCAGCACTGCTGTAAGTCAGATAAGCCTTGCATGCAGGAGTTTGCAGCCAATGAAATCTCAGGGTTTGATACAATCTTGCATGTAAGAAAAGCCTGCCAATCTATTAGAATACTTCCTGTCCTGCGTCGAAAATAAATCCTGTGTACCCAATCTGGCTTTTATAGCTGCAGTGGCTAGACACTGGGTGGCATAGAGGCTAAATTCACTACTGAAATGTACTTTCCCTCTAGCTTTAGGATTATTTTCTTAACCTACTGCATTGTGCAGTTGTTTTATGTGTTACAACACCAAAGAAAATGTTCAAGAATGTTGTGTGAAGAAACACCAAAGTGTCACAGTGCAGATCATGCAAGTGAAGATTACTGTCCTAAAATAATTGTGTTCTGAATTAGGTTCATTCGTGTGATGCAGTGTAGTTGAAATCTTGAAATCATCACATTTAAATGATTTATTTACTCAGAGCTTTCGTCATATGTTCATTTTGGAACATGTGAACGGAAAGGTAATGACTTTATTTGAATATGACTGGAAGTCTGAAGATTGGTTGTGCTGTTCAGACAACAATCTACGAAACCAGAAAGCCTGCAGATTGGCTTGCATGCAAGATCTAAAGAGGCCTGAAAACAAGTTCCCATATTGCATGCAAGGGTAAATGTCCTGCTGGTTGGTTGTCATCTTGCATGGACAGCTGCTGTTTTTCAAAATCTTTGTTTGTTTGCAAGAATAGGGAGCCTGCAAAATGGCTACATTTAGTTTTGATTTATCTTTCCTGTCGGTTTTTTACTGTCCCTTGCATGCAAGACTGTAGTAGATCCTTGGATTTCATTGGCTGTAATCTTGCATGCCATATAAATATCTTGCATGCAAGTTTTTGAGGAATTATGGCGGTGTTAGCCAAAAGCTGTTTATGACCCATCTAATATACATGCAGATTTGTTCTGTATCTGTCATCATGGGATATGTAATCACAGCAACTACTTGAAAAACATGGAATTATTCAAAATAGAGGCACATTATTCACTCAAAAACTATGCTGGTGTAAAAATCGCATTCTATAATTGCAGCTATATTTTAATGTAAATTTAAACTGGATTCTTTCGTGTTTACTTTTGTAAAGTACATTGTGTGGCTATAATCCTTGCCATGCTATTATTTGAATAATGAATACAAAAATACTACTGTGTAGGACATGATTGATAATGTGCTTTTATTGTTTTGGTTCCTACATCTTGTAATGGTTGTTGTAATGTTTTTTTTCTTTCTTTGTGTATGTGTTTGTATTTTTGGTGAGGTTTTTCTCATACTATAGTTGAGCTAGATGTACTCTGATGTTGTTCATGCTCCAAAAAAGCTAAGGTGTGGTGTCAGGAAGCTTGTGATATGCTTGCCAAATTGTCTTTGGTGAAAATTCATTTTTGAAGACTAGCCGCCATAGTGTTTGCTCAGCTGACCTGTGACATTGTGCTCTTTGTGCATGGTGGCATACGAGGAAACGTCTTCAAAAGTTTACAATAGGAAAAATGTCAATGTCAAACTATTGTCCAACACTTACAGAAAGGTGTTGTAAAGCATAATTAAAATAAAAGCATTATCATATTCCTTGTTCTGGATTTGGGGGTGTTAGATTCTCAAAAATTGTTCAGAAGTTGACAATGATACCTTCTTTGTTGTTTTTGAAAGGTCTTGGTTTGGGTCTTAATATTCTAGTTTCAATGAATAGTTTTTAAATTTGCTAATGTTAGATTGTTTAAATGGTGTTGCAAACCATATCATATTAAAAACTATTGCATTTAAATTATGCAACGATCAGGTAAGTTTAAACATTATTGCTGCTTTGTTCAGTACAGCAGTGAATTTTTCATAAGATATCTGTCGAGATATCAACATAAAGATACACTATGAGAGGAAAATACTGGCAGGCTGGCAAACATATCAAAAATTGATTGACAGTTGATTTTATGTGAATGACGGTATGGATATTATATTGACTGGAGAATAGATTACTAGGTCAATAATTAAAGTGTTGCAGAAATAAATAAAACAAGTGAACAAACTGAACAACTGAAAATCATGATTCACAAAATCAAAAAAAAGTAATGAGCACAAAAAAGATGAGAACATTATACCAACAATTTAAAATATACAGATATTTAGGTTAATGTAATATTCGGACGATCACTTTCTTATATATACTGTATGTACAAACCGTAATTCCAAAAAATTTGGGACAGTATGTAAAATGCGCATAAAAGCAGAAAGCAGTGATTTGTAAATTATCTTTTACATATATTTAATTGAAAACAGTACAAAGAAAATATATTTAAGGTTTTACCTTATCACCTTTATTGATTTTTGTAAATATACGCTAATTCCGAATTTGATGCCTGCAACATGTTCCAAAAAAAGTTGGGACAGGGGCAAAAAAAGACTGGGAAGTTCAAAAAACACCTGTTTGGAACATTCCACAGGTAAACAGGTGATGCTACTATGACTGGATATAAAGACTCTTGATATCTTATTTTAAGGTACTCTTATAAGCGATACTATATCCTCTCTGCATTTTAATTGATCTCGATGGGAATTGGGGGCTGGGACTAGATTAAGCTGTAAATTACATGGGAATAGTATGGAACCCATGGGTGGCTAAATGGCTGTAAGTCATCAAGGGTCTGATGTATCAAACAAGACTCAAACCATCACTTTGTTGCCAGATATGCAGCAGATATGGTTGGATCACTTTAAGGGTTGTTTCTCCTGAATCATTTTCCTATTGAACTCTATGGAAAAATAAATCAGGAGAAACAAACCTTCAATGATCCATTCATATCTACTGCATATCTGGCAGCAGATTGATTCCCTTGCAGTTTACAGCTTAATCTAGTTCCACCCCCCAATTCCCGTAGAGACCCATTCAAATGCAGAGAGGTTATAGTATCACTTGTAAGAGTACCTGAAAATAAGATATCAAGAGTCTTTTGATATCCTTTTATACCCAGTCATGATGGCATCACCTGATTACCTGTGGAATGTTTTTTGAAATTCCCAGTATTTTTTTTTTGCCCCTGTCCCAACTTTTTGTAACGTGTTGCAAGCATAAAATTTGGAATTAGTGTATTTTTACAAAAATCAATAAAGTTGATAAGGTAAAACTTTGTACTGTTTTCAGTTAAATATATGTAAAAGATGATTTACAAATCACCACTTTCTGCTTTTATGTGCATTTTACATACTGTCCCAACTTTTTTGGAATTGGGGTTTGTATTATAATTACATTTATCTTCTAAAATGTTGAATTGATCTTTTGATTATTTGATTAACGTGGTGTTAGAGGATTGGACCAATTCTGCCAATTATTTCATTGTGAATTTGTAGTCATTAGGTATGTGTGTCATAAAGGATGCCTCTGTTCAAACAGAGTACACATGTGAGGAGTACATATTGGCTTGCAAAATATGATTGGCTGCTGTTATACATTTTGGAAAAGAAATTATAATGGGTGAAATACCAACTACAATAAGAATTAGGAGTATATAGGCATAACTATCCATATTGTATCCCATTAAATTGATCAGACTGTAATTTATAATAATACAGTGTGTTATTGACGATGCAAATTTAATAGCATACCTATTCAGTTTATGATGGACTGTTTTCTGTAACGGTATGTTACTCTTATCTAGCTTTTTTATGATATGTTATGTTAAATTATTAATTATTATTAACTAATTAAATTATTACTTAACAGTGAAACCATGTGCCCTATGCTATTTTGATTGGTAGGGAGGATGATGGAGAACAGGGGTAAAGGGAAACATCCGTGGAATGTCAGCATAGACAGTTATGACATTCATATATACTGTGATATATTTGACACATTATGATTTTTAAAAGGCTAGAGTAATGTTCAAGAATATTTTAAGTGCCATTATACAATAAACATCACAAGTTTAAATGAGCTTAAAAAAGAGAATCTTGTCTAGACCATATTGGGCAAGGAACATAAACAACATTCAGTATGCACTGCATAAAGACATATACTGTAGAGTACAGGACATTTACTTAAAGTCAGACTGCACCACATCAGATTCACAGTATTTTCAAGATAATAGATAATTATTATATATTTGTATTAATGGCTTATACTAACATGGTTGTGAGTTGTTGAGAACATTACCTGTAATGTAATGTAAGTACTAGCACTGAGGTACTTAACTTGAAAATCCTATGTAAATGATCTTGGTGGTTTCATGAAGTGCATGCCTCCTACCCTAAAACATCTATACTGTTTTGAAAAATCAGACGATCAGAAATGTGCAGTGAAATCTATCAGTCCTCTGTATAAAGTAGTAGCATCCAGTCTGTGAGCATTCCACAGTCGAGCTTTGGCCCCAATAATTTTATTTTCTTAAACAGTTGAAATCAGCATGCACTCTTTACGATGCATGGATTATTATGTGCAAATAGACCTTTTTCATAGTCTGCACTGTAATATGCATGTGTGCATTCAATGGTCATTTGTTACATTTCATAAGTGTGTACTGGAAGGGGGCAGAGTTGTCCGGTTCAATATTGCATACAGAACCAGTGCATATTTTCTGAATGAGTCACATGAGAAATATAGGCTTAATCATTATGTACTGTGCATAATTGTTTTATTATTTTTATAATTTTATTTTTTCCCACCATGCCATCAAACCAAGCATGTCTGTGCTCCATATCTCCTTGTGGCCTCCTTGCGTGTGGAGCTGCGCTAAAAAACTCAGACCCTTTTTGCTCGTGAGTTGAAATCCATTTACCTGCCAGCACCCTTCCTACCCCCCCCCCCCCCCCATCTTCAGACATCCACTCAATTCGGCAGCCAGCACATTGCCCAGTCAGCAAGCGGTATTGTGAATTTTATCTTCTCTTGCAGAAATCAATTCGTCTTCGTTGCAGCAGATGAAATTTCTTGTAACACCTCTTCAGGTAAAAGAAATAAAATAAGTAAATGAATCACTGACACTTTCTTGATGCATCCGCGAGGGAGCCAACATATTTTTTTTCTTCTTCTTTTTTTTTCCTTTTTTTTTTTGGTGATTAATGCATCCGGCGGCGAGGGCTTTTGTGGCCCAGCTGTAGACAGCCGTGTTATTATTTATGGCCCTTAACAACTAAATGTTAATTTTTGTCATGTTTCTTCTTTTTTTTTTGTCAACAAAGTGAAGCTGTTTGGAGCGTGCATGGATATACTTGGCAGCTAGTGCATTCATCTACTCCTGTGTTTCTCCCTCATCCTCCGTGCAGCTTTTAAGGGGCATGTGTTCTTTAAGGGGATTCAAAGAAAGAACGAAAAAAAACAGGCACAAGTTAGAAACAGGGGACTTTTGTCACATTGTCTGAACTGGCTTTTTTCTTATGTTTGGTTTGCCATGAACGGTTATGGATGAATTATATTTTTCCTCTTGCTTTCCTTATGGAAGAATTTCATGCTCAGTTCCAGCCATCTTTTGAGTTGTTTTGAAAGCTCTTTGTCTAATCGGAGATGCCTGATCTCTTAAGGCAACAATCAGATGCTCTGATTGACTGACTAGGGAGGTCCTAATTTCCAGTGTGGCATCCAAAAAAACAGCCACACCTCTCCATTCATTCATTCATTCATTCCGCCAGTCTTACAACAATGAAATAAATGTGCAAACTGGACTGTAGGTTAAGCTGCACATGAAACCCAAACCTGAAAGTATGAGCAGCAAACACTGTTGTACTTTCTTCTTAAATGCATTTGGAATCTTAAAATTGTATTTCTTAGAGATAAAATAAAGACATTAACAGCTACTCTTATCAGTCAGTGACTAAGTAGAGTGTCCATGTGTTGCAGCAGACACAGAAAGATACCTATGAAGCTGTAGGATGTTTAAATAAATTATAGGACTGTAATGACTGTATCTTTATTTTACAAAAGAGGATCCTGTTTTTTTTTCCCAGTGTGGTTTTCAAAACTATGGCACTGTGCGAGAAACTGATTCTGCGTTTCACCAAGCAACTTAATCCTCATAAGCCATTTTTTTTTTCTTTGCTTGCCACATATTGCAGAAGTAAATTAGGTTGTTATTTTCTGAAGATACTGCTGAGTGCATGGAGGGCAATCCCGGAGGTTCAGCCATTTCTAGACCAGTTTTTGTATTAAACTACCATTGATCCCCTGAGTGTTCGGGCAGCTGAACCCAGAGTATCAGGCTTTAGATTAATCGATTTCCTGGACACCTGGAAGATGTGTGCAAATGCCAGGAGGAGAAGTAAAGGGCACCGTCTGTAAAGGGCCAGTGGAAGTGGCAGGCTAAGAGGGAGTTAAAATGTATTGCAGTGAACAACCCTATTACCATTACCATCTTTGTAAGTGAAGATGGCAACTGACTGGAAGTGGTTTAAATATTCCTTTTTACTGTATTTTGTGATGACTAAATAATATTTGTTACATTAAATGAGAATGCTCAAGCAGTTTGAATTCCATATTAATCTAGAGTACCGTATGAAGAAATAATCGCTATAGTGATATAATGTCTAGCATGTTTACTTCTCATTGAATACCTTAGAAAGACAAAATCTGCATCTTTATATGTCTTAGCAATGTACTGTAATTTAGAATAACTTTGTATAAATGTTTTCTAATCAAGTACGTTAATATGACATGCCAAGAATGAGGCCATAGTATTAAAAAGGTGTTTCATTATTCTGATTTTGTTCTAATGTATATTTTATATTTTACATAAATATGATGTGTTATACTGTATATCGACAGTGGAGTCAGTATTTGGATGGAAACAATTTTCGTTGTTTTGGCTCTGTACTCCAGCCTGGATTTAGATTTGAAATGAAACAATGAATGTGAGGTTAAAATGCAGACTGACAGCTTTAATTTAATGGTATTTACATCCACGTAGGAATTACAGCACATTTAATTAGGGGTGTGCAACGAAGTCACTAACTGTATCTCTATTTATTCGACCACAAAAATTACCTGTGACTGTTTTGTATATTAAGTATAAGCAGGTGTGGCCTAAATAGTTTTCTTCTAACTTAATTTCACTCAGATTTCCCTTGTTGGCCTTTTAAAGCTTCAAACTCAGTTTCACATGATAGCCTTTTTCTTAATGAATGAACATAGATGTACTTGTAAAACACTGTATATTCACAAACAAAAGAGTAGATAAGTAGTTTTAGATAGTAAAGTAGGTAGATATAGTGTAAGTATTGTACATTAATGATGAATGGAACCCTACCACGGCCACCCTAGTTTAAAGGACAATAAAAAATTGGTTAGGAACTCGAAAATTCATCATTTTCATTCATAAACTACAAAAAACTAATTAGAAATGTTTCTTAACTATTTTGAACCCCCCCACCCCCTTAATTGGGGGGCACTGAATAATCAGTTTTGAACAGGAAAACATTTTTGGTAATTAAAACTATATGAATTTGAAATTACATTTACAACATTATGGAATAGTGTAAACAAGAAAGCTATTGGAATATTATTAAATATTATATATTGTAAAGCATTGCAAGAGCCTGACTAAAGATCCATGCTGAGGTAGGCCATCATTCTCTACCACAGTACCACGGTATTTCAAAAGACTTATTTTAGATGTTTTTGTAATTTTATCTTATTTCAACATATTTTCTTTTTTGTAACAATTTAAAGACGAAACTTTAAACACAGTATGCACTATTCTGGTTACAGATGCTTCAAGTACCTGAACAATAAGGATAGCTAGATGGCTATGAACAATCTCGTTATATATTAAAACCAGAAACATACCTTTATTATAGAACTAACGTTAGTAAAAGAAACTAGCAAGCACTCAAACTTTACATTAGGCGAGATTCTTCTAGTTAACCTTAGCAAACTTATATCCTTTACTTACAGTCCAGAACAATACACGTTATGTTCATCATCGTCATTATATCATCCAACCTTGCTAACGAATTTCACAACATCAGGCTAACCTCAGGATTAATTTGCCGATTTATGTAATATGTATCGGGTTTTCTAGTTACTTGTAACATTATTTCATTGAAACATGGCACATTAGCTGTACAAACTCAGGAATTCTAAATTATATGAGTGATAAATGAATGATATGAATGAAAAATGAACAACAGAAATATCTTATGAAGGTATGTAGAAAGGAATTGTAAATAGCCAGGGGTGCACTGACAACGAGTCTTCATTTCCAATATGTAGCTTTGAAAGCTTTGAAAACATTCATTTATTAAATTAACCAATAGATCTCATGCACATCAGTGGGAAATGATTGAAATAACATGCACAACTATTAACTTATTTTTTTTTAATCAGCGGGCAGCTGATTTTTTAAATACTAGTAAAATGCATTAGGCTGGTTAAATTAATCGCTTTGGTCCATCATGGACAGAAAGGGCCTATTCTAATCTTGAATCATGATAATAGCCCACATATCGCTTTCAAAAGAAAACCAAAAAAAGAATAACGGATATAAACTATAATGTTAGGATAGAATCATTATCCGTTTAGGGTTCATTATTCGTGTGGTTTCCGAATAGGGTATTCAGTTTTGGGCACACCCCTACGTTTTATATGTAGTCCCCACATTTTAGGGGCCAAAAGTAACTAGACAAATTAACATAATTTTAAGTAGTTATATTTAGTATTTGGTTGCAAATCCTTTGCGTTGGATGAGTGCCTAGAGTCTGCATCTGCCTGGGTATCTTCCCTGGTGACGCTCTTACAGGCCTGTACTGCAGCCATCTTCATCTTCCTGTTTGTTTTGGGGGATTTTGCCTTCAGTGTTGTCTTCAGCAAGTGAAATGCATGTTTAGTTGGATTCAGGTCAGCTGATTGACTTAGTCAGTCAAGAACATTCCACTTTTTGGCCCTGAAAAACTCATTGGTTGCTTTAGCAGTGTGTTTGGGGTCACTATCCTGCTGCAAGGTGAAGTGCCGTCCAATGGGTTTTGAGGCATTTGGTTGGATCTGAGCACATAAGATGTTTCTGTACACTTCCAAATTCATCCTGCTGCTGCTGTCAGCAGTGACTTTATCAAGAGCCAGTTCCAGAGGCAGCCATACATGCCTAAGCCATAGCACTACCTCCACCATGTTTTCCCCATGCTGTGGGGGTCCTTTGGATCATGAGTAGTTCCTCTTTCGCCACACTTTTCTCTTTCCATAACTTTGGTTCAGGTTAATACTCACCCCATCTGTCCGTAAGATTTTGTTCCAAAACTTTTTTTTTTTTTTTAGCAAACTCAAACCTGACCATTCTGTTCTTGAGGCTTTCCAGTGATTTTGTATCTTGCAGTGAACCCTCTGAAGTTATGCTCTTTATTTTACTCTTTTGACACATCAATGCCTACGTCCTGAAGAGTGTTCTTGATCTGTTTGACAGTTGAAATGGGGTTTTTCTTCACAATTGAAAGTAATCTTCCATCATCCACTACAGTGGTCTTCCATGGTCTACCAGGTCGTTTTTATATTGCCGAGCTCACCAGTGTGTTCTTGCTTCTTAGTGTACCAAACAGTTTATTTTGACACACGATGTTTTGGCTATGTCTCTGATTGATTTATACTCATTTTTCACCGCATGATGGCCTGCTTTATCGGCATTGACACTTCTTTGGTCCTCATGCTGAAAGACAACAGCAACAGACTCCCAATGCAAGTTACACACCTAGACTCAATTCTAGACCTTTTGTTAGCCTTCTTGTGCATTAACTAATGACAGCAACACACAGCTGACCAAGAAACAGCTGAGCAGCCAATTGTCCAGTTACTTTCGGTCCCCAAAAAATGGGGGGACTACATATAAAAAGGGCTGCAAATTCTACATGGCTCACCCGATGTAAATTCCTGCAAATTAATGCTGACAGTATGCACTTTAATCTCGTATTCATTGTTTCATTTCAATGTGCTGGAGTACAGAGCCAAAACATCTAAAATTGTGTCACTGTCCAAATATTTATGGACTGCACTGTATATTCTATGTATTTTATATGTTAATGTATTAGCTGCTCCTGCTGCTCTTTGTATAATAACACAATTAATGATTAAATGTCTATTTTTTTTTTGAAAGATGTACATATTTACTATTTGTAATTCATGACATTTTGATTTAAAAAAGAATACATATTTGCCATGTGTTTCACTATGTGTAACCTTGGAGTCACCTGTTCAAGATTTGTGACAGTGCTGTTTACCAGTTCAGAGTTTGATCTCTGCATAGACTTAATACAAACTAATTAAAAGTGGCCCTGTAAACAGAGATAACACAGGTCAAACAGAGAAGACTGGGCTGGGCAATGAAATATGTAGACAGACAGGCTCTACAGTGAATAACAATGCCCAACCTAATCTGCTGTGGATTAGCTTCTTAATCACATGGAGTGAGTAAATATGTAAATTAGATAATTGACAGGCAGTGTTCAGCCTTCTGATTGGCTCTTATCTGCCCCAAACCCCATGCAGGTTCTGTCAGGCCCAGAGGAGCAGATAACCCAGGTTATTTTATCACATGACCTTATGGGACCAGGATTCTCCCTGTCAGCCACACATTTAAAGGAGCATGGAAGTGTTACTTTACTTCTCAAACCTGCTAGATAATTGGGGGCAGCACCTCCAGTAGTCCACCAGAAGTCTTCTAGAAAAGATTAATAGCATGGACAGCTCCTGCATGGAGCTTGGGTTATAATAGGTTATAGAAGGGTATTGTTTGTTGTCTTTGGTTTATGCCTACAGCATGCATTTTATTTTTTAAAAAGTGAAACACTTAAGAGATGTTCATTACAGTTTTGGAAATAATTAGTTTTCTAGAATTTGACATTCTAAATTTCACCAACATTGTCAATAATGTTTTTTTTTTCCCATGGTGCAGATAAAACGGGGGGGTATTTTAGTTTTCTTTCCTTTAATCTTCTACAAGTGCACAAGGCAAGTTCATGTGTGTTCATCTGCAGGTTTTGTGCATCGTGAAAGAGTATACTCAAGAAAGAACATCGATTGTTGTTTCGTGAAGTAGAAATATTACTTCACTGTAAAAAAAACTTTAAGAAAAGGGGAAAGGGAAATTATTGATTTAAGATAGCCTGTGGTGTGACTGGATTTTCTGAAATATTGCTTGATTTATTCTCATTCAATAGTGTCTAGCAAAAACTATCACGCTAATGTATTTGAAATGTATTTAATGTGAGCCTTTCACTAGGAATGCTATGGCCTTTCCACTGAATTATAGCAAGGGTAGGTAAACTGTGACTGCAATAAACCAGTGAATATTTATTGAGAGGTACTTGACCAAATCTTGTATCCATGGTCAAGCTTGTTATATACATTCAATAATCCCAAATATATTATGGGTATGGGTATCTGGGTATGCAACAAACTTTTGACGTCAGTTTTTCTGTCCTTGGTATTCGGCCCACAAGGGGTTATTGAGATCCTATCATGGATAGTGTATTTGAAACTCTAGAAATGGCAAATGCACAGGAAGTACCGGTATTTATTACTGCATATAAATCAGCCAAATAATTTGCATTCATTAGTGATAAGATGTCATAGTCCTCACCCAAAGCAGTACCCTTGTGCACATGGGACAATGTATGAAGAAAATACCTCCTTGTAGCTTAAGAACATTTTACTAATATCTGTAATCATGAATTAACTGAATGCCAGCTCCAGTGGGACCCATGCATTCCCATTGTCTTCCTCAGAGAGAATACAGCAACAACCTTCTCTGTCTGCCATTACAATGTTGACAGTTTACCTAACATGTAACAGTTTCAGGTCATTTCACATGACCAATCAAATGTGACAACTTGGCAATGCTCAGTCGGTTTGCCAGATTATAAATAACAATGACTAGATTAGTCTTCTGATTAGTTTTAGGGATTTTTAATTATATGTGTTAATCACCTTTGTTGTGGGAATTTATGACAATTTGATTTTGGTTTATGAGTGGAAACACTACCAAAGTAAACTGCTTAGTTTTAGAAAATAAGATATCTCAGATAAAGATCCTGGGCCAAATCCAGCAATAAAATGTATTACATTGTAATGAAAACTGCATTAATTGCACCTCTGGGTCAGACAGGGTTGGATGGATTAAAAGGATTAATATGCTACCATCCTACTTATATTCCATGTAACACTGTAATTACTATTGTAATATTCTGCTAATTATAAAATTACATTTAAAATTCAAACCAAACGTTTGTCCTATTTCAGATAATGTAACTGCAATGTCTTTGTCTTAAATTAATTTAGCAGTACAGTTGGGACCAGATGTACTGTATTACAGTTAAAAGTACAACTGCATTACAGTTGATTTTATCCTTTGAATTTGTCCTGTGTATTCTGTATGTTTCAAATAATATAACATTTTTAGATATAAGCTTTATATTTTAGATATTGCTCGAAATGTGCTTTTTTTGATGTAAATGCACACAGCAAAACTTATGGCGTACATTTAACACCCTATGGTGTTTATATGAGACTGTGGTCTCATATAAACACCATAGGGTGTTAAATATACACCAGCAGTTAGAGTTACACCACCATTTTTGCTTGCTTGCATAAAACTTGTTGCATTCATTATAACATTGTGACACATCAAGCTTGTATTTTTAAGTTTTCCAAGTAACAATCCAGTCATTAAGATGAGCAGAATACTGAATTCTACTCCGGAATACTGAATTCTACTCCTAATGTAAACATCAAATAGATCTTTACCTTTGAGCTAAAAGTTTTATGTATTCATAGTTGTTGTACTTAGGGCGGCAGTGTAGTATAATGGTTAAGGAACTGGACTTGTAACCAAAAGGTTGCAGGTTCGATTCCCAGGTAGGACACTGCCGTTGTACCCTTGAGCAAGGTACTTAACCTGAATTGCTTCAGTATATATCCAGCTGTATAAATGGATACATATAATAAGAAGTTGTGTAAGTCGCTCTGGATAAGAGCGTCTGCTAAATGCCTATAATGTAATGTAATGTACTTCTTACATACTTTAATATATATTATTGATCCATTGTGTGCTGACAAAAGCCTCAGACTATTTATGAAATGAAAGATAGTCATCATCCAGTATGAATATGCACTTATGGAAATATGTTTGGGATGTGTAAATGTTAAAGCTGTTCATTTCTTATCTTATGTATTTCCTTACTGCCTCTCACATCAAAGGCAACCTTCCAGTCAAGAAATTATGGCAAAAAAAGAGTTTGTGCTTTTAGTTCAAGCGGTGTAAATCTTGACATTTCTCACAGCAGAGCACGGCTGCAGGTTTTCCGAAGTCCTTCGCTTTTTTTTAGGACTATCGATACAACATGTTTGACCTGCATGTCCGTTCTGTGCCTGAGTATCTGGTAATTCGCTCCATTGAAGCAAGTACATTTTGACTGAAACTGGGATGGCTGTGTTATCCTTGGCAGGACATGGTCCATACCTATACTGTACCTTTTCAGGGTTTCCCACAGAAATAACTACAATGACCACAGAACCACGGTGCTTACAAACATAACCCCTTCGCACAGATGACAAATTTGGTCAACCTATTTAAGGGGTGTTCTATTTAAGGCTTTATAAACTTTAAAACTTTATAACGTCAGGCATGAGCATCACAAAAAAAATATGGGAAATGAAATGAAGCAAAACAGTTAACAGTCCTAACTTAGATTCGTTTATTTTCATAATTTGGTCAAAATAAAGTGTCACAAATGCAAAGGAATGTTGGCAAAAATGCAAAACAAGGTTTGCAATGAAATACTGAGAGTAACAAATGGGAAACAGGTAAAACTATACATCCTTTGTGACAAGGCTGGCTTATCTGAAAGCAGAAAACTTTAATTAAGAAAAATGCTATCTCATGATATGGAAAGCCCCATGATATTATTATTAAAATATTCAGGGTTTTAACATCTTTTTAAAGGCATCAAACAAGCTTGGGTAAGACAAACCATTCAGATCAGGGCTGACAGAGAGATAGCAACAGACAGTAATATATATATATATATATATATATATATGTATATATATATATATATATATATATTTATATATATATATACATACAGTTGAAGTCGGAAGTTTACATACACTTAGGTTGGAGTCATTACAACTCATTTTTAATCACTCCACAGATTTCATGTTAGCAAACTATAGTGTTGGCAAGTCAGTTAGGATATCAACTTTGTGCATGACACAAGTCATTTTTCCAACAGTTGTTTACAGACAGATTATTTCACTTTTAATTCACTATATCACAATTCCAGTGGGTCAGAAGTTTACATACACTAAGTTGACTGTGCCTTTAAAGTTTTTATATTTAGTCGCATATCCTTTGCATGCCATGACTTCCTGATGTCTGTGACCCAACAACATCAAAAGACTCGATATATTATTTTCTGGTACTATTACAAGTGATACTATAACGTCTCTGGATTTGAATGGATCTCTGTGGGAATTGGAGGTGGGACTAGATTTAGCTGTAAATTATGCTGAAACAGTATGGAATACATGATTGGTAAAATGGCTGTAAGTCATCAAGGGTCTGAGGTATCAAACGAGCCTCAAACCATCACTCTGCTGCCAGATATGCAGTAGATATGGATGGATCACTTTTAGGGTTGTTTCTCCTGACAAATTTTCCTATTGAACTCTATGGAAAAATAAGTCAGGAGAAGAAACCCTTCAAGTTATCCATCCATATCTACTGTATTGCTGGCAGCAGAGTGATGGTTTAAGGCTTGTTTGATAGGTCAGACCCTTGATGACTTAGATAAACTAAGAGGCATCCAGTGAAACAGTTCTTAATAAACTGCCAGCTCATTCCGTGTAGTAGCCTATACCCTACACTAAAAAAATACCATAAAAACAGCAACATTACTACCGGTCTTCACCGTTTGCTTACAGTATAACCATTCCAAACACGCAAAATCTCTCATTTAAATATGGTTGTTTTCGGCTGGAGTAATTTACATATTAACTCTTAGTTGATCACCCACAAAGTGTGAAATGATAAGGCGTGCAAATCCTTTGGCTGTGCCCGCAAAATAACACCCCTTAGTTGGGATCTTAGTAAATCTAAAGTTGTTTGCGTAAAACTAAACTAATAAAACCAGAAATGCTGTTCCGCCCACCTGTAATTTATTGTTCAAAGCATCCAATAAGACATTGCAATCACCATTGCTAAGGTTATACTCTCCTATAGTTGATAAAATAGTCAATGAAAGCAGAATGAACTGGAATGCATGAGACAGGTTTGAACACGTGGTTTTACACCTAGAGGTTTCAGATGGTGTACTAGCATTATAAAGTGGTGTGTATTTGTCAAATGAATTGTCCCAGACAATAAATGATCACTGAATCTCTATGCGTAAAACCAATGGTAGGATTGTATCAAATCATGTACTGATAAAGCTAGAAAGCTAGGGGCTTGTTGTATCTACATATACATGTATATTTTGTTGCAGGAGCAAGGAGAGTCTTGAGTTGAGCACTCTCTTGGTGCCGGCACCATGGCCACTAGGGGGTCTGCGTGAAGGGGTTAATTCTGTACCCTCTGACCACATGTATATACACAGATACAACTTCACACAGCCCCACACTAAAGCTCCAAACCTGGGTTATTTTGTGTTTCTTCCTTTTCTTCTGTTGCTTCATCTTCTTGTTTTACTTGTTAATTTTCCAACCTTCACTATTATTAATTCTCAGAATTGAACAATATCTGAACAAAAATCAACACACTTCAATCAATGACAACATCTGTTCATTATTCATAGTAACCAGGCAGGACAAACAGGTTAAAAAAAATATTTATTTATTTATTCATTCATTTATTATGTACAGTGTCCACCAAAATTATTGGCAACCGTGGAAAATATGAGAATAAAAGGCGATACAAATGTCCTTGTTGTTTATCAGCAGGACCTCACTCAAAATATGAGAAACATCTCATCTTTCATTTAGGTAAAATTATTCTAAGAAAAAAAAAATTCTTCATAAAAACAAATTCATAATAAAAAAATAAAAAAAGTCACAATTATTGGCGATGCTAAAAATACTTAGAAACGAAACCTAATTTAATTACACTATATTCCCATTCATACTTTTTTAAGCACACCTGACTCTTTAGTAACTATTATGTGGTCATTCTCAACTTCCTGTTGTTATAAACTGGGGTATTCACTGGGGTATAAATATGAGGTGGCACACAGGCCAAATACTGGAAAAAATGTATCCTCCATTCCTTTACTACCAACTCATCTCCTCCGTGTCCCGGAAACCAATATTTGTGTCCTCCCTCCCTCCAATATCCCAATATTGGAGGAAATGGGCAAAGAGGCTTCAAACGTCCTCTCAACAAAGGATATATCGATGTAACCTATCGCGGAAGTCTTTTCACATTTACAAGCTATTTTGCTGCTTTAAATCCGGCGACCAGGGATTTACATTCTCACAGAAGCTCGCAAACTCCAGTATTGCAGCCTCAAGTGCCAAAAACTAAATGTCCCCATTGAAGTCTATTCAAAACTATGAATTTACCCTGGCCAAATTATACTATTTAGGACAGTTATTTATTTTAAATTCTAAAATTTATTCACTCCGAATGACTTTCCAGGGACCGATTTATTTTTCTAAGCCCCACAGGAGAATTTGGTCCGCACGTTTCTTTGTGACAGTGTGCGTGCCTTACACAGGCACACAGGGCACACCAGCATTTGAATGAGCCTGAGGCTGTGATAGTAACTACACAGAACCAAAGTATCAGAATGCGTTGAGCAGTCAGGAGGATTGCATGAATCCACCTTCAGGGTCATTATTGTTTTGATTATATTGTAATTTTGATATTATTACTTTATGTTGATATGATCTTACTATTGACATTATTAATAATAATATAATCTGCAATAACATATTGTATTGTTGTGTCCATTGTTCATCGTGCCCAATCGCGATGAGTAAATTAATAAATGAAGATGCATGTTGCTCTTGAATTAAGATGCTATGATGCTGATATGATTCCACCATATTAATGTTTTGCCTGCATTGTTATTTTTATATTGCTCCTAATACTGTTATTAAACAATGTTATTAGTTGTAGTATTTCTGTCTTTGCGTGATGATGATAATGATGATGAAGACTAACCACATATGAATAAATAGGCCTGTATAAATAAATAATGAGAATAGCTGAAATAATTTGCTCTTAAATTAATTTTGAAATGATGACATGGTGATTATGAAGATGATAAACATGTCAATTATGAAGATGACTAAACAGCATATGCGTGAAAATGTGCCTGTGTGATGTGAAAGGCCAAGCAAGTCAGTGGTTATAGACTATCGATATTGCATTGAAGTTCTTTTTGTGCTAGTTTGTTCCAGTTAATTGCAGATATTGACAATACCGTCGTGCTTTTAATTGCACTAACCACTTTCTGAAGGAACGAATGTTCATTTTTGTCACTGAATTTGCAGTCTCTTAGCGTGCGTTTCTTGATTTAAAAAAAAAAGAAACACTGACATAAAGCATAATCGATTGGGACCATTTCTAAGGGATGGGTTACATTTTTTCAGCACTAGGCAATTACATCTTCTTGACTAATTTTTACTTTGTACTGCTGAGTTTATGCTCTCAAGAGTTAGGATGATAGCAACATTACAGTACAGCAAGTAGAAAGGTTGTCTCCTTCCTTTGTACTTCTTCCTGTAAATAATGATAATATTGCATTTAGGACAAGCTCTTATTGTATTACTTGTAGATACATACACAATAATATATTGGGTATGTATCTACAAGTATTGGTTGTAGATACATACCCAATAATATAAAGCATATTGTATGTTTTCATGTGAATAAAAATGAAGTTAATATTGATGAAATTTTAAACATTTATTTGCACAGGCCAGGTTTTCAGGACAAAGCAAGTAGATAAATCCAAGCCCTATGACTTAGCTGTTCCTGTCAGCAACCATGTCGTTTTTCAACAGGCTAAGAATGTCTAGCAACTGCAGTAAGGTTATTACATATTCAGAGAGCACCTGTTTAATTCGGATCCAATCTAATTGAGTTACCGACCACATGTCCACGCTTAAATTATTTTGGAAGTCTTGGTTGTCTATCTCCTTAAAAACAGTAGCTAGCTAGCTACTATAAACTTCATGACACAAGTTCTTGATTGTAACATTAGATAGTGACTTATAGCAAAGTTAGCTTGCTAGCAGGACTTTGAATTTCAATCAGTCATAATTTGTACCTAGTTAGGACAGCTCAACAGCTAAGTAGTTTGCCAGACATAATACTTATTTAGTTAGTTTGACGGCCTTATTTATTTTAACTTGCAGAAACATTAGAAACCAGTACTGGGGTGCACCCCCTTTGTCATTCATCAATGGGGAAGATCAGGCAAAATGTTGTTGCCATGCATAAATAAATAAATAGCTATAGAAAAATAGCTTCATGTCTCAAACTACCTATGTTCACCATTATGACAATAATTAACAACTGGAGCTGTGATGAACCTGCCTGGAAAAGGACACAAATGTAGTTTGCCCCCATGCACAGTGAGGAGGCATTATGGTTAAATGCGTAAGCATAATATGACGCTGACGCTTGACTGAGCAATGATGTTCCATTTGCTTAATGCACGTTGCCTCAATTCGTCCATCCTCGTA
Organism: Synaphobranchus kaupii; assembly: GCA_029718625.1. Lineage (NCBI taxonomy): Eukaryota > Metazoa > Chordata > Actinopteri > Anguilliformes > Synaphobranchidae > Synaphobranchus > Synaphobranchus kaupii. The sequence goes on from CM056379.1 coordinate 33,723,240, forward strand.
TCTGATCCTTGCACCTTTGCTCGCGTCCTCCGTTGGGCGGAGCTCAGGAGTGAGGAAAGGATGCAAGGAGTGAAAATAAGTGATTGGAATGAACCCCAAGTCTCCAAAAGTACAATTAGATGCCAACTCTATGCCAACAAGCTATGTAGAAGGCTTGCCAGAAGAAAGCCTTTGCTATCATCATACCACAAACATAAGTGCCTGGAGTTTGCTAAATGTTACCGGAATTTAGATTGTAACTGGGTGCTATGGTCAGACGAGACTAAAATGTTACTTTAAATTTAAACTTAAAATATAAATACCAAAAGTGAGTTGGTCAGAAATCTGGCTGCCTCTGCCAGCAGGCTAAAAGTGGGTCATGGTTGGATATTCCAACAGAACAATGATCCAAAGACAATCAAGGTTTAGCAATAGCCACCCCATCCTCTGAGAGGAACCACAGGACCTAATCTGGAGATTCTGTATGGAGGAATGGTCTCAAATCCCTTGCTATGTGTCCTCCACCCTCATAACACATTACAGGAGAAGCGCTGTTATCTTGGCAAAGGGAGGGTTACACAAAGTACTAAATACAGAGATAATTGTGACAAACATCTTAAAAATAAAAATAATTTTGCATTAAAGATTTGTTTTTCCTGTGATCATTGATATCACAATTAAACAATATAATTTTTTTTCATTTTTCTGAGCATAGAAGACAAATAATAAACTGAATTTAATCCTGCTTTTTGCTCATATTGCTTGAGGTTGCCAATAATTCTGGTCAGCACTGTAAAGGTGCGCACATACGATGATGTGATGTCATGATTTAATTTAATAGAACATAAATCTTTTTTTTTTTTTTTTTTAAACATTCGCCCATTGGAAACCTCATTTGATCTGGTTGTCTGCTATTGCTTGTTTGCTAATTAGTACTATCGAAAAGATGAATACTATTGCCTGTACAGACATATAATTTCTGTGGACAAAAATATATGGACTAAAATTTTATTATTCAATGTGTAACATCGCATAATATTGTTTTGCAACTCAATATTCATACTCATTCATATTAAAAAGGCATTACTATTACTCGCTGAATTTAAAATATTGAACTACCCTTAGTGGTTAACGTTGCTAGCTATGTGTGAATTTAGATTAGAAATCATGGCATGCTGTTCAATGAAAACAGCTCATTTCAAAATAATATGTTTATTTCAAGGACCCTTATAAATTGTGAATACTAACACAAACATGTAAAGTGGACAGAATCGCCAGCTACTACCTCTCTATGTAAAGAGTACATTCTGTAACCTTACTACAATTGATGCTAAATGATCCGGGTCAATATTGACTGAATCTGTCATCAATTCAGATAGTAAGGTTACGGCAACATCGTGATCTGTGTCTGCACAGGACTGCCACATAATAATTTTGCACTGTGATTATGTTACCGATGCCATATGGGAATTGGGGGGTGGGACTAGATTTAGCTGTAAATTACAAGAACAGTATGGAACACATGGTTGGTGAAATGGCTCTAAGTCATCAAGGGTCTGACGTATCAAACAAGCCTTAAACCATCACTCTGTTCAATAGGAAAATTTGTCAGGAGAAACAACCCTTAAAGTGATCCATCCATATCTACTGCATATCTGGCAGCAGAGTGATGGTTTGACCCTTGATGACTTACAGCCATTTCACCAACCATGTGTTCCATACTGTTCCCGCATAATTTACAGCTAAATCTAGTCCCACCCCCCCAATTCCCATAGAGATCCATTCAAATGCAGAGAAGCTAGAGTATCGCTTGTAGGACTACCAGAAAGATATCAAGAGTCTTTTGATATTGTTGGGTCACAGGATATGCAACCAAATATTAAAAATGATTACTTTATTCTACATTATGTTAAACTGTCCAATATTTTTGGGGGGGACTATGTACAAAAGGTTCTATAATTTCTAAACGGTTCAGCCGATATGAATGAAAATTGAAAATTAAAATCTAGTCCCACCCCCCAATTCCCATAAAGATCCATTCAAATGCAGAGAAGTTATAGGCTGCGTCCCAATCTAGTTTTTGCTCCACCCTCGTAAACTTCACTTGCAAACTTCACTTGGGGGAATCCCTTTTCAGACCAGGATGTACCCTCGGTCTCCATTTTAGGTGTGAGTCCAATCCGTTAGAAAGCCAAGTGAAGTTTATGACATTGCCCCTCCACCCTCAACTTTTCTCAAGGGAACGAGTCTGCAAAAGAACAGACTCTGCAAGCTCATATTACCCACAATTCACATCGAGCGTCCTGTTCAGTGATAATCACGTTAATGTTTATCGCGGCATGATACATTAAAAGCGAATACAGAATGGAAATAGTACAGGCTAATAAATACTGGTTAATCAAGTAGTAGTTTGTTATTTTGTATTTAATAGTTTAGCAAATTGCGTTATGCAGCAACAGAGTAGTGTAGCCAACTGTGGGATGTAGGCTACCAGGTTCTCTGTAGCTTAATCTTGCTTTTAAACTGATTATTAGGCTACTCGTCTCTCAATATTTTCCGCATAATTTGCCAGATAGCCTAACAATCAAACAATTTAATTTCTTAATAACCAAGACGAATAAGTAAATAAACTTGTGCAGCATTTTACTATATCCACATTTGTGCTGACGCAAAATGCGTTAATAGCCTATGTCATGCGAAGTGATCAATGAACAGCACATATTTAGGTAAATTCGTTTTTCGAGCTTGAAAGCATGCATTGTGCTCATTGCTGGTTCCAGCAATTTAAGAGGTTTTTCCCTTTATTTGTAGCCTATGCTTTCTAATGTTTAAATCGTTTTGACTAAAATAAATTGAGTGCCATCTTAAATTAATGACATTCTTTAATGTTATGAGGAGAAAACACAATGCTAACGTGCTAACAGGATTTTTTTGCCAGTCAAATAGACTATTCAGAATTATTGCCACCCTTATTAAACAATCTGACGTTAGTTATCTCTTTGTCATTGTCATTTGTTAATCATTAGCATATAGGCTAGGCTACATAATTATTCTTGATTATTCAGGGAATTTGTTTGATTGACATAAGCAAGCAAAATAAATGGAAACAGCCTGAAAATGTGTTCGGTTTAAATGCTTTATTCTAGCGCACGGGCTGCCCTACATATTTAAATGCTACACAATTTTATGGCACAAACTTGCTGTATTTATTGATATTTGTTATTCAGTAAATCAATTGCTTGACTGATAATTAATGTAAACAGGTTGAGAGTTTTATCCGTTCAAATGTAGGCTCCGGTGACAGACGTTTTACATGATCCGATATCGCCACTGTGCAGCAGCATGGTTAACTTCCGAGTATAGATGGGGTGAAGTGCGTCTCAATTCAAATAACCCGCTCCGCCCTCGCTCCCTCCCACTCTCTAAACGCAAGTGTATACTCCTGTTTGATTGGTATGTGCGTCACATCCTCCCAAGTGAAGTTTGCAAGTGAAGTTTAGGAGGTTGGAGCAAAAACTGGATTGGGACGCAGCCATAGTATCGCTTGTAAAAGTACCAGAAAATAAGATATCAAGAGTCTTTTGATATTGTTGGGTCACAGACATCATGGCATGCAAAGTCATGGCATGCAGAGGATATGCAACCAAATATTAAAAATGATTACTTTATTCTACATTATGTTAAACTGTCCAATATTTTTTGATGCCCAAAAATAAGGGGGACTATGTACAAAAGGTTCTGTAATTTCTAAACGGTTCATCCGATATGTATGAAAATACCCTCAAATTCAAGCTGAGAGTCTGCACTTCAACTTTGTCATTGTATCCTTTGAAACTCAAAGTGCTAGAGTACAGAACCAAAATAACAATAAATGTGTCACTGCCCAATGAATTATGGTGCTCACTGTAGCTATTTCAGCTTCTAGACTTTACTCCCAAACACACACCAAAAGTGTTTAAAAACCTCACGATTTATGTTTCTTGACACAGTGGTGAAATGGTGTGCCAAAACGTGTCTGCATTTCTAGTTAACAGCCTGCATTTTCTTAAGCTGAAATCAGTTTTTTGACTGAAAGAAATCATTGAAATGTTCATGAAAGATTATATGGAAAGATTTCAATTCCTTACAAATGTTCCCTTCATTTAAATTATTTCATGATGACAGTGCCACAGAATCCTGTGATAATTATCCTGTGATGTGGAACAATCATAGATTCTTTCGATTTTACCATGTCTCTGCTGTTCAGTTGTTTTGGTTCTGTTTCGTGTGAAAAGTCTTTCTGTGGAGTTTTTTTCATTCTTTTTTTGAGTTTCCCTTCATATTTGTTATATTTATTGGTGATTTTCTTTAAATAGTGGTCATGCAAGGACAATTTAGTACAATGTTATGTTTGTGTTATGTTAGGTCCCATACTAACACTATAGATGGAAGGACAAATGCCTTTGTGTAGTTATAGTGTTCTGCACAAAATTTAAATATGTTGTTCTACAAGTCATTATATGTGTATTAACCTGTTACTGTGTTATCCTGTAAATACAGTATTTAAACACGCATATGATATACATACAATCCCCAATTCCAAAAAAGTTGGTACAGTATGTAAAATGCACGTAAAAGCAGAAATCAGTGATTTGTAAATTATTTTACATATATTTAATTGAAAACAGTTTTAGCTTATCAACTTCATAGATTTTTCTAAATATACGCTAATTCCAAATTCTGCTGCCAGATATGCAGTAGATATGGATGGATCACTTTAAGGGTTGTTTCTCCTGACTCATTTTCCTATTGAACTCAGGGGATGCATATCTGGCAGTAGAGTGATGGTTTGAGGCTCATTTGATACGTCAGACCCTTGATGACTTACA